>JARWKJ010000001.1:35746963-36034463 GCA_029959095.1 Rhinichthys osculus | reverse complement strand
CATTTCTTCTATGTAAAGCACTTTGAATTACCATTGTGTATGAAATGTGCTATATAAATAAACTTGCCTTGCCTTGCCTTGCCTATCTATCTATCTATCTATCTATCTATCTATCTATCTATCTATCTATCTATCTATCTATCTATCTATCTATCTATCTATCTATCTATCTATCTATCTATCTATCTATCTATCTATCTATCTCTCCGTCTGTCTATCTATGTATCTATGTATCTATCTATCTATCTATCTATCTATCTATCTATAACTTACTATATATTTATGGTATATTTTAGGGTTTAGTTTAGGGGTTGTCTGCTTGTAATTAGACATAATTTATGGTAAATATTCGTGTAACGTGTAACAAGGACACTTGCGAGTGTTAAAGTGCTCTTTATAGTCCTGGAGGCTTAAGAAAGCTGCCATGAGATGTAGGTTAGGCCCGTCTTCCCATTTTTTCTGTGGCGTTTTATTATGTGTCAGTCTGATTCTATTTGAGCACTTAGTGACAATAGAAGGTCACCGTTTCTCTCTCTGATCTCAGAGCCTCTATTGTGGCTGTGAGTGTAATTAATAGGCTGTGGAAGATGAGCGTGGCCTTTGTTTGTGTTCGGGGGGTTTGTTCTCACTCCCCCATAGTCAAGGGCACAACATGGGTGCTCATCTATCAAACGGGGCATTCCTTTACCTGCCCGCCTCTGATGGCCATCTACAGAGACAGCTCACCAGTCCATTCATCAGCCCTGGCATACGCTGACCCCACCTTGCTGAGCTGTAGTGAGCCTACAACCCCGCCAGTCGTCTTGCGGAACAATTATTAATCCGGCCGGATTGTGCTCTGGCTTTATGGTTATGCGAGGTCATTTTGCTGAGGTCATTCACAGGGGACACAGTGGGAATGGGATAAACTTCTCAGTTTCAGGAAAAAGACGGAGGTTTCGGGACTGTCTGTGGTGTGAAAAATAAAACAAGGCGACTTTGATCCCACCAGTGGTCGTCCCACAATATGGAGCGCTCTTTTCAAAATCAAAGCCATCTAGTCGAAAGAATGACTGACTTTCAAATGCGGGACAACAGTGAAGAGAAACGATTGACATGTCATTGCATTTGGCTCGATAATCCACCAAGTAACTTTGAAACTCCATGTCAACTACTGTAACTCTCACTAGAGTATCTAGAGTATTAAACTGACATGTTGTTATTCTGTTGAGGAGCATCTACATAAAATGTTAGCAGATATTAAGTCTTATAATACTGTAATGAGAGTTATAGAGTGTAACATTTTTTCCACGATTCTTTGATGAATTTAAAAGTACAGGATTTATTTAATATAGGAATCATTGTCTTTACATTTTTTTAATAAAAATGACCTCCTTACTGAATAAACAGATTCATTTCTTTAAAAAAAATCTAAATGATGTCAAACTTTTAAACAGTAGTGTGTGGATATATATATATATATATATAAGGTTAACATTATTTACACTAGTTAACAGAACTAACAATGGAAAATACTCCCAACGCTGTTAATTTCACCATTGACTATCCATTGTTAAAATCATAAGCTGTATCTGTTCATATGATTTAATGTATCTGAGCTGACATGAACTAACAATGAACAGTTGTATTTTTATCAACATTAACAAAGATGAATAAATACTGTAACAAATGTATTGCTCATTATGGGATCTTAAAGGGATAGTTCACCCCAAAATGAAAACTCTGTCAGTAATTACTTGTTCCAACCCCGTAAGACTTTCGTTCATCTTCAGAACACAAATTAATATATTTTTGATTAAATCTGAGAGCTGTCTCACTCCTCCATAGGCTTCTTAAGGGATCGATAAGATCTGAAGATGAACGAAAGTCTTACGGGGTTGGAACAAGTAATTACTGACAGAGTTTTCATTTTGGGGTGAACTAACCCTTTAAAGTGTAAAGTGTTCCCAATGACACAAATCTTTAGGTCACTGTACTCCCATTTTAAAAACACATCTGGGAACGGACGCGAGCTGGGAACGGACGGATGCCCCTCATAAAAGCTCTATCGCTCAAAAACAAGCCGATTTATGCGGATGCTCATTGTGATCTGAGGAGGCTTTGTCTGCCACTTCACAAGGCATATTCTAAAGATGTTTAGGCTCTGCGGAGCATAAATCAGGACCTGGTCATTGCCCGCTCTATATCATATCGGCCGAGGGCCCGGGGCCACTTGTGAATGGTCAGTCTAGAGGCCGACACTAGCGGGTGGTCTGCCACATAAGGGTTAAATATGGTTCAATCCACAGAGCTCTCAAAGCCAGCTGTTGTTAAAAAAGTAAGTTATGTTGGCTCTATATCTGGTCTCGCAGTCAGAAGATGACAAGCGGCGATGGAGCGCATTGCTGTCCTGAAACTGAACTTCATGCATGAGTGCGAAATGTCGCCATCTCTCTGTTTCTGACACATTTATGAAGCACCTTTCCAAAGCAAAGAGTCCATGTAGCTTTTAAAAGTGCAAGATTTTAATAATGATGTATGCAAATTAAATTGATTTTGTATAAAACAACTTTACAATGAGGTTCACTTTGTTAAAATTAGTTATGAACTAACATTGAACACTGGTAACACTTTATAATAGTGAAAGTGCTTACAAATCATTTGCACACTACTAGTTTATTAAAAAAAATTGTTATTGTGGTCTCTATATTGTTCATATATTAATAGGCTAATAGAGTTATTCATTAATTGTCACTGTAATTAACAATTTTTTTTATTTAATTAGCTCATAAAAATAGTTTTTATGCTTTGTTAACACTATAAGTAAAGTACAGTTTTATAAACCAGTAAGCAGTTGTTACAGTAATATGGTTATTAGGAGTAAATAGTTCTCACTTGGATTAGGTTTGATAAAGTGCTTTAAACCAATCATTATTTGCAATCGTATTAAATTAATAGGTTTCCATGTTTTATGGGGACTTTCATAGACATAATGATATATATGTAATGTATACACACACACATAAGGTTGGATGAAGCTTGAACGATTTAACAATATTTCATACCACTTTATTTCAGTTGTCCACTTTAGATATTCTACTAAGTAACTTTGCAACTATGAAACTAGTAGAGTATTAGTAGACTTAATATCTGCTAACTCTTTACTTTGATGCTCCCTTACTGACAATAAGTAGCTTTGCAACTACATGTCAACTTATTCTACTAACCCTAACAGTCTACATTACTCTAATTTTAATGTAGGCGGGACTTGATTTTGTCCGTGGGGAATTGATTGAATGGTTGTGGTTTGCTATTGGTGGATCTCATGTGAGTGACAGGTTGCCCCGCCCTCATCATCAGAGAAGAGAAGAGAAGAGAAGAGAAGAGAAGAGAAGCTGCAAGAGGAAGTTATTCTGATTAAAGATTATGAGGACACATGAACTGTGCATGGATAAATCATTTATAATAAACACTGCAATATTCCATTAAAAAAAAAAAAATTCAATTTTGATTTCATGGTGACTTTAAGTGTAAGTTACTGTTAATTTCTTAATATTAACCTTAAACTCCCCCTGTTTTGGAAAATCCAGCTTTTAATGTTGTTTATGTGTCTATGTGGTGTTTTTAATATGCTTTAAGACAAACCATGTGTAAGTTCATAAGTCGACAGCATTGCTGAGTATTTTCTCCTTAAAACGGCAGTGAACCAAAGACAGTCTCAAAAACACGGTTTGAAATCGCTGGTGTTTCTGACGTCACAAACGACCTTGTAACCAATCAGATCAACGTGTGATCGTCAACCAGTGGATCTCTGAGCTGAGGGAGTGAGTGGAGGCGGGGCTCATTTGCATATTCATAGAACCGCGAATACTAAATGAGGCAAGGGTGTCGAGTTACATCCAAGATATTTTAAGGCATAACTAATTTTTTTTTTTCCAAAAAAAAAACGTTTAAATATGTTATTTTGGAGATCAAAGATGAGTTTTAAGGAATAATATTATTGACTACAGGAGGACTTTAATAAATGAACCACCTAGACTAATAAACGCTGTAACACTTACTGTGTGTTATCAGTGCATGACATCCAATGCATGCTAACAAGTTGAACCTTATTGTGAAACGTCACTGATTTTTAAAAATGTAATTGCAAAGCAATTATTCATAACCTTAAGGCTAACATATTCATACTAAAAGCTAAAAAAAACTGACATTTTTATTTCAGGGAGCCTTTAACATTAACCTTAATAAATGAACAACCTAGACTAATAAACGCTGTAACACTTACTGTGTGTTATCAGTGCATGATATTCAATTCAATTGAATTCACATATTTTAGAATGCATTAGTCCACATTACAATTTAGAGAGATAATCCATTGTCTTAAGTTATGTATTTCAGAAATGTACAAATCACAGTAAGCTAAAAATGTATTAAATTAAACAATGTAATAATTTAAGGCAGACACAATGAGCTTATCGAAGTAATGAATACTTGTTTGTCATCAAATGGTTATGACAAACTAGTCACATGTCGCACGGGTATATTTGTGGGAATAGATGACAAAAAATTCTCGATTTTTCTTTTATGCCACAAATGCATATTAAGTAAAGATGTTCCATGAAGATATTTTGTAAATGTCCTACCATAAATATATAAAACATTATTTTTGTAAATGAATGCAGCACAATCGTGAACTTTAAAGGCGATTTTCTCAATATTTACATTTTTTTGCACCCTCAGATTTTCAATAGTTGCATCTCGGCCAAATATTGTCCTATCCTAACAAACCATACATCAGTGGAAAGCTTATTTATTCAGCTCGACTCAATTAAAAAAATGTATAAATGTGACTGGTTTTGTGGTCCAGGGTCACATAATGAATATTGTTGCATGTTGATTCAGAGTTTGCGTCATCTGAAGTGTTGGCAGGAGTTGTGCCGGCTCTTCACAGGTGTTTAAGTCTTCATATGCTAACAAGTTGAACTTCATTGTGAAAACGTCACAGGTTTTTTTAATGTAACTGCATAGCATCTATACATGCGTGTGCTGGGAACTGTGTGAAGTCAGGCCCTGTAGTGGTCAACCGAAGCACTGCCGTCTATTGTCAAGCAGCCGACGAGAGCACCGACCCCATTGATCACCCTGACAAAGTGTCTAATGGCTGTTCCCACACAGACAAGATAGGCATCGAGCAGGTACATCGCCATGGTTACGATCAGCACTCGGAGCGAGAGCGGCCCGTCGGGGGGGAGAGTTGCGTGGGGAGACGCTAAAGGCCGCTATCACCTTTGACATGGCCTCGTGAAAGCCAGTTTGTTTTCCGATTGCTACGGTTCATCTTCACGCGGAGGCGGTAAACAGGCAGCTAGCGGCTCAAAGCCGCGGCAGAAAGGCAGGGTCCCCACTTCAGCTGTGTTCACATGAGAATCAATCTGTTTGAGTCTTTGAAGAGCGGAGGGCATAAAGGAATAACAGGGGTCGGCTCTGAAAGGAAAACAAGAAATGAGGTTGAAAGAAACTTTTGCCCTTGCTAGTGTATCTCGACATTTGGATGCTAACCAATGAACGCTGTTCTTACATCATGTAATAATGTTTGGTACAGTTATTGTGTATATGTATTGTAAAACACTTGTATTGAGCTGATACAGGTGAGGTTAGGACAGGTTTGCTGGTGTGTGTAGATTTAAAGGTTATGGTGTAAGGAAAGGTCAAAAGTGTAATTATAGATGTTGTTACAGTCAATTCTATATGTATGTAGTAACAGGAGATATTTAAAAAAATATAAGTACAATGTGAAAACACATTAAAAAAAAGTGCATTGTATCAAATTATTAATTTAAATGTTACAATATAGTAGTTAGTTAGTCCGCTTTATTGTCAATTCTTCACATGCTCCAGACATACAAGCAATCGAAATTACGTTTCCCTCCATCCCACGGTGAAGACAGAGAAAAGAAAAAAAAAGTGTAGTTAAACATGTAGTTAAACCTAGACTAGAGTAGTTAATATATTCACTATATCGACCTATAATCGGTATCGGCCGATAAAAGCCATTTACGCTATCACCATTGGTCAATGATCAGGACCGATTATCCTGTCAATCAAAAGTGGAGTGTCAGATTGCAACTCATACTGTGTGTGAAGAAAATCTCTCTCGTGTTGAATTTAGGGCAAGTTAACGTGACAATAACACATTAACAGTTCAAAAATAGCTTGATAAAAGCCGGCTCTGAATCACCTGTAGCTCAGGGATGTCGGTCCGTGGTTTTTCCCACATCAAACGTGATTTTTAACGCCTCACATCCAATAATCACAGGAGCTTTGTGCTTGTTACTTCTGATAAGAAACAAAGTCTCCTCTTTCAAATTCTGTCCATTTTGTCATGAAATTCAAACAATAAATGGCGTTTTGTTCTCTTAAATGTGACGTGAGAGATCGCAGTAGCGCCTCAGGTTAAGCGGCGCGAGTCTTTTCTTCCGCTTTATTACAAGTTATAGCCAAGGTTATTTTCGTAAACGAAAACTGAAACTAAGACTAAAACTATTGGTCAAAAAACATTTTCGTAAACTGAAATAAAATTAAAAATTCATAATAAATGAAAAACTAAAACGAAACGAAACTAACAACAGTTACTGAAAAACTAACTGAAATAAAATAATAATGAGCAAAAATAAATAATCGTTTTCGTAATTAATAAGCTCTTTACTTTGGCGGAAAATCTGACCTGGCTGTTTAGGGAAATGCCTGGCGCTTCACCCATGTGAAGTTGCTGAGGCGATTAACCGCGTGTCGTGACGTGCTCAATGAAGGACCGTAACGTAGAACACATCGGCTGTTCATAAAGGATGCGTTTGTGGCAGTGGAATGGGAAATAACACAAGGTAATGAGACGCAAGTTGAACTTCTTTTAACTTGAGCGCAGCGTTTTTAGAATGCCGTATGCGCGGGTGCAACAGCAAACGTCCGTCAAGCACAAAAAAACCTTTATGTACTTCTGTATGTTTGTGATATCATGTTTTCATTAACGTTGACAATGTAGGGATTCTAGGAAATACCAGGACACGACACACCAACAAGCACGCGCATACACACACACAGAGACAGTCTGGTCCACTATATTTGTGGGGACTCTCCATAGGCGTAATGTTTTTTTTATACTGTACAAACAGTATATTCTGTCTCCTTACACTAACCCGACCCATCACACACACTACACAGACCCCTAAACCTACCCAGCTCACACACAACTTTCTCCATTTTTACATTAAAAAAAAAAAAAAACTCATTCTGTATGATTTATAAGCTTGTGTACCTATAGGTCCCAAAGTGACACGAGTCCCCATGCGTCTGTGTGCATTCAGGTTTAAGTCCCCACCAGGATATAAAGACATGTACACAGTGCACACTCACACACTGCATAGATACTTATTATTTAATTACACTGGCTTCACAGCAGGTTGTGTTGGCTGTAGTCAGATGAATTGAGCTGTTTTTTTGTTATGTTCCAGTGGCCACTCTGCTACATGTACAGCTGAAAAAAAGTAAACTATGTTTAACAAGATTTAATCCTTAATATGAATTAGTTTGTCTGAATTTGTCATATTTTTTTTCTTGTCTACTTTTAAGTTCTATTTATTTGGTGCTTTGTTCAATCTCAAACCATTATTTTATTTGTATTATTAAGATGTCTGCACAAGAGTTAACTGTAATCTGGGCAAACATTAAACTTTGCTGAAATTAATCGTCTCGCTTTGGTCTACACTGGAAGTGTTCTGTTAGCTCTGCTAAACTATAATTACCGGTACTAAAACTAAAACTGAAACTAAATAAAATAAAAACTAAATAGAAATGTGTTTGCAAAATAAAAACTAAACTAAAACTAACAATACCATTAATGAAACTAACTAAAACTAAACTTAAATTTAAAGCAAAATTGAAAACTATATTAAATAAAAACTAATTTAAAAAAGCAAAACTATAATAACCTTAGTTATAGCATGAAAAAACAAGCATGAACATCAATGTTGAAATATACAGAACAACTTGTAATCTCTCAATCAGTGTTTCAACCGCAGAAAGACGTCAATAAATCCGCTTGTGAACAATGTCAGTTAACGTTGCATTTCCCTCAGGAAAGTTATCAGAGTCACAGTTCATTAGTTAGCTGGAAAAACACCAGAGATGAGTTAATTTGTTAATAATACATGTATGTTTCAATAAATGTAAGTGTTTATGAAAATTATATGTGCAACTAAGTTGTATACAAACATTTCAGTGTTTATTTGAGTGTAATTATTATATCAGAAAATAAATAGCAGTTGAATATAATATTTTGGGCTCTGTTGTTAATTTTAACCTCTAATAATATTGTATTAATGTACCAAATGAGAGGATTCACAAGTTTACAGCATTATTTTGGGAGAGATTTTTTTCCGTAAGAGAAATAGCCTATATCAAGCGAAACTTAGTATCGGTGCATCTCTATTCTGTTAATATGTACCCTGATTTTGTATTTAATTTTCACGTGTTTTAGGCTATAATATATATATTCCAAACTAATTTCAGTGAATGCGCTGCAGTTCCCACGTTCAGACACAAGCACAGCTGGCGCATTTCTCTTACTTAATTTATCTAAAAAAAAAATATGTCCGAAAAGCATTTTTAGCAAATATATAAGAATAAGATTTAAATTAACATACGCATGTTCATAAGACGTGTGCGCAAGCTGTTTTTGATACTGACTGAGAATTGGATTCAAATTGGCTAAAATCTTCCTGTCAAACAGATTATTTAAGATCTACACCACCCTTTCGATAGATTGATGTTTTAGTCAGTGATCGATCAAGTTTTTTTCAGTCCAATTTAGCCATCAATTTGATTATAAACAAATTCTCAGGTTGCATGTAAAAGTGGCTACCGTAAAGCACCGTCTGGGGAAAGAAGGCAGAAGTGATCAATAATTGTCACATTAAAACTGTGTTTCTTGTATCACTCCCTGGTCTCTTTCTTCTCACATAATTAAAATAATTTTAATCAATATTTCAATTACAGTACGTCTAATATCCTTCATGGTAAGATCCTTATCTCTTATAATAATGGAGTGTATGAAATCTGTGTGTCTTTGCACCTGCAGACCGTGAGGTTTCGAGGCTTTCCTCGGCATCAGGCAGTCGTCAGGCGCTTTCGTCTCATTGAAAGGAATGTTGTTTTATTTGTGTTCCACTCTGAAGGAAAACGCCGATTTCTGTCACGAGAGAGCAACGAGACAATGAGAGGTGGAGAGAAACACTTTTCAGCCTTTTTTTTTTATTTCAACGCCAACACGCTCAGACAACAGCGGCCTTTCAGCTAATTAAGCTGTTTTAAAAAGGGCTGGTCAACCAGTGACATCTTAGTGGGGTATCAGGGAGTCAATGGGGCGGTACAGAAGGGGAGACATTTATGGGCTGGCTTTTCCCATTGTTTCCAACCTGGCAGGATCTTTTCTACTTGGCCGCCTCTGCCTCAGTGACCTGTACAATGACAAGAATGCAAAGGGTAAACTCTGTGTTTGCCACAAAGGGGACAATTGCAGAATAAAAATTTCACGCTGCTGGGCAATGCCTCTTCTCTGCCCAGATTCCACAGATATTTCAGTGCAACACAACTTCATGGTGCTTGAAACATGGATCACTGGTTTGGCCACAGGACTCGCATGTTGTTTTTGTCTTAGTGGAACATCGATGGAAGGCCATTGTAATGGAGTACGGTATCATGCGTTTTCTGCATCTGTAATGCATCTATATATGTATTATAAAATCCAGTCACTTTAGTTTGAGGAACACACAATCACTTTGGGTCATCCTTAATATTTCTCTAATTTACAGAAAGTCTCTATCTTTTATCACTTTTAAGATATAGCCTTTTGAAATTAAGATGTCAAAATCGAACGTTTTAGGAAAAAACCTCTGGCGCCTAAAGGGTTAACTACGAATACTGCCTCAATAAACTCCTAATTTACTGCTTATTAATAGTTATAAGGTAGTTTTAAGTTTAGGTATGGATAAGTTTAAGAGATGTAGAATATGGTCTTGCAGAATAATGCATTAATATTACAAGTACTAACCCAATACGCTAGTAATATGAACGATAATAAGCAACTAATAGTGAGATTCGGTTCCCAAACTAGTGTTACCTAAAATTCTTCAAGGTGGTTGATTGGGCAATAGTAAAACAGAGAAATGTTAAAATCCACATAACTCTAAAATATAGAAAAAGCGATGACGTGAAACAACTGTTCATCAGCTCCCATAGATATCTTGTAGCAGGAATTGTGGCACTTAATGAATGAAATATTAAACTAATACATATTTTTATTGAAATAACTAAAAGCGGAAGGGATCACTGCGCTTCACACACAGGTTCAGTCAATTTTAATGCTAGAAAGGTTCTATTAAAAGAAAAAAGGTCTTAAATTATTGCATAATACTTTCATAATTAATGGGTTATGTGATGGAATTTTTAAATAATCATAATTAACATTTCTTTTTCATACAGGAATAACATTTATATGTGTTTGAAAGCTTCCACAACGACTGAACCTAAAAAACAATGGCTTTTTTGACGTATATTTTTGCGCTCGTTGTATATGCGTAGATATAATGGGTTTTTGTGAAGAGTTTATAAAACGTGTAAAGGAGTCAAAACAGCAATCACACACAAATGAAGATCTGCTGCGAGGAGACGCAGTTCTGATGCCTGTACCGAGCAACATCGTGAGAGAAAACAGGTATACTTGAGCATTTTATACTTTTTAGGGTCGCAACTTGTGACATAATGTCGGGTTTTTGGATGGTTTACATGTCTTTGGTCCGTGTTCTGTTCATATGTCATTCGTACCACACCAGAGTTGGTTTGGAGGTGGACAGAGACTCATCTTTTCAGCGTCTTGGTCCACATGTTTGGTGGCACCAGAGTTCAGATGGCAGCGTTCACACTTACCGGTACTCAACTGAACCACACTAACAGAACAATCGCACCAGAGTTCAGTTTAATCCAACCAAACCTGCCAAGTGTGAACACTATATTAATGCACTAAGTCTATAATATAACTAAGTGCATCAAACACTTACGATTGAGCTTCTGTTTACCATATTTGATGAGTTCTATGCATGTGTGTTGATCAACGTTCATATGAATAAAAGTTTAAATTATTTCTCTTCTTCATCATATAAAGCGATTGTGTCTCTTCAGAAGACTAATCCGCTCAATTCTTTCATTACTCTACCATGTCTTTACAGACTTTTTGTAACGGCAAAGTTTTGGTTGAATCGACTCTCAATAGGCTTTATGCCGAGCGTCACGTGACCAAGCCGGAAAACAGATCACTTCGCTTCCGATTCAGGTCTTTTGTATGTGCTTCATGAATTTTTTTGCGGTTTTACTCAAGATAACTTAAAAGGAGCAAGCAAAAATGAGCATAACCAATGTCCCTCGCATGTGCACACTTTCTCTGACAAGCGGATACAATGAGACCTGTTTTCCGGTTTGGTCACGTGACGCTCGGCATAAAGCCTATAGAGGGCCAGAAATCTCTCAGGTTAAAGATGAACAACTCTATGTGTTTAGACAGACATAACGGTGAGTAGTAGATGATCGTTTACATTTTTGAGTGAACTATGCCTTTAATTGTCATTTTTATCACTACTAAATTGATTTATTGACCATTGGTTTCTTACATATCACATTATAATATATTACATATATCATATTACACATTTAAATTGATGTCCCTATTCATTGGAAATCTTGCCGCCTGCCCCAGCTCTCAAATCTCATTCTCCATGTCCTCCATTTATTTGAACCGACGTATTGAAGAACCAATGTTTTATTGCTGTCAACGATGTCAAACTATCAATGAAATTATTAATGAATAACAAGTGAAATTTTGATCTGTTACGGTCACATATGTGTTTACGGATGAGTAAATAAAGAGCGCTTTTTTTACTATTCCTTTAACTATAAAAGTGACTCACAGTTGCTAAGCAAAACTTTGACAAAAGAAACTCTGATTACGCTCAGATTGAAGATCAGTCTGGAGGAGGACAAACGGCGTTCGCAGCGTCTTAAGCGTAAATCTACACATTAGACAGTCTACCCTGCTGTGTTGGCAACACTTCATTTAGCTGATGGGGTTTTATTACCGCCGCTTTCGCTCTCCTTCAACAGACATGCAACCCCTCCTCTAAGTCACATTAGCTCGTTGATGTTTGGCATCTCTGATCTGTGCACACGCGAACTTTAAATCATTATTCTATGAGATGACGAGAAACTGTCAACACCACCTGCTACGTCCGCGAGGTCCTGCCAGCTTATATCTCTTTTGAGCGAGCCATGTGTTGTTGTAATGTAACGCGATTACAGAAAGCGTTTCACACCGTTTTCAGCAGAGCCAAAACATGAACAACAAAGCATGCCAATTATGGAGTCATTTGAGTGTTTGCTGGGCTCCGTTTTCTCTGGCTGAGCATATTGAAGGGGTCAAATGGAACATCTGAATCGCTGCTTTATTACACATCCTGTAATCCCTCTTACATTCGGACGCCCAAGAAGAAGGCGAAAAAAAAAACGTTCCTTGTTGCAATTTGGCTCCGAGTGTCTGTGCACATTGCACTTGCGTCTGTAGCAGCATGTGTTTCTGGGATTGTTCTGGAAGGGAAAATGCCGAAACAGCAGGGAGCAAGAGATAAACAGGCTATTCGTGACTCGTTAAAAAAGGCGACGGTGGCCAACATTGTGGAGAGCGTAAGGACCCTCGTTCCAACTGGGCTATAAACTTTTTGGGCACCAGCTGGACCGAGCATCTGTCGGCTTGCGCGTGGAGAGATGATCTGGTGCGGATGACAACGGAGCTGTGCGTTTAAAAACCCAACACCTTACATAACTGCGCCGATTAGACACTCGGGAAGTCTAATGGCACAGTGGCCACTGCCTAGGGGTCTCCGGCTGCACAGGGAGCGAGTCTACAGACGATGTTCACTGTTACAGTAAACGCTGGAAAGTCTGGACTTGTCTGAGGAAGTTTTGCTTGTCTGAGTCCGTTTGCAGTGTTGCGTTACGGTGATGATTAGGGTGTGCAGGATTCATCATCATCAGCATTTTTTATTTCAGTCCGCATACACAATACCATCATACATCATTTTACATATTTACCAGAAAAAAAAGGTGTAGGCTAGCCTAGAAATCTAGACGCACCCTAGCGGCAGCAAAAATCATTCCTCCGCAAAGTGTGGTCTGGCAACTCTCCATAGACGGTTTAGCTGGAAAACCCCAAACCTTGCCGGGCCAATCACATCGTGTATAGAGTTGGCGGGCGGGCTTAACATAATGACGGCAGAGTTGCGACGGTCAGAGCAAAAGCTCGGACATATTCAGTTTGAAGTCATTCATCCTCGGATGCGGCGCCGCGCGCGCTGTTACAAAAAAGCTGTGGCGAAACGATCAACTTGTCATTTTTGCCGCACTCGTGCGGACGCGTCGAGTATAAAAGGCTTTATTACTCCGTGTCAGCGCGCGCTCTGATCGGTAAAGGACCTCCGAATCATCTCCAGCACCGAAGCACCACTACTCCGCCTCCGTTTCCCTCGTAAGCTGATATTAGTATTTAAACATTCTCTATGATATTATTTTTTTAATGACAAAAAAAATTTTTATGACTCTTTCTCTCTCTCTCACACACACACACACACACACACACTGTCTCTTTCTCTCTCACACATAGGCTAGTTATAAACTCTTTAGACTTTTAATGATTATTGTTTTATTTTTAAAGTTTGTGGGTCGTGTAAAAAACAAAAAAAATCCCTTATTTTGGGGATGGATTCCTGGAAATCTCCCTTATTTTCAATGTTCAATGTTGACAGCTATGGACTGGATACAGTAAAAGTTTAATATATCAACTTGCTCCGCTGACTACGTCCCCTTCTTCGTTGCTCTGATTGGTTGTAGCGCTATCCAATTGCGTGCAGAGAGAATTTGAAAGACAACCGTTTATCCCGCCCATCAGATTGAGCCCTGTCAATGATGAGATCCCAGACCTAACATCTTGATGTAGGTCTGGCGTGCCAGGCTAGGTGTAGGCTGAAGCATTAGCTATTTTACCACCGTTTTTCATAGTAAGCATCACATCCACTACTAAAAGTAATCCATGCAAAATCAAAACAGTTCGTTAAGACAACATTTCTTAAGACCTTTATACACGATTGAAAATGTTATAAATACATTCGTTTCATTTCATATAGAGATTATTCATTTCTTTATCACATAGACATACACATTCTAAATTTCACATTTTTTTTTGACAGATAAACATCTATTCTTTATATTTGTCCTTGTTTTTTTTTTAGTTTATGCTAAGTCTCTCTTTTAGAGTTTGTGGCAGCAATGAGAGTTGTGAGGCTGGATCGAAATGCAGAAGTCGCTTTATTAAACAACTCAAACACACACGAGAAACAGAATCAACTTAACATTGAGGAGAACAGACAAAGAATGACTAAAACTAAGGGCAACAGGTTAACAAGGAGCAGGTGGATCAAATCAATTAAGCAATGCGTTGCCATGGCAACAAATGAGAACATACTAGGAATCATGGAAACAATTAGGAAACAAAGATCTGCAAACTAAGGGGCTGTTTACATGACACTGTTTTCAACTAAAAACGTAAAGCTTTTTATGCGTTTTGGTCGTTGGTTTACACAACAACGGCGTTTTGTGTGCCAGAAAACACAAATTCTTGAAAAAAAGGTTTCAGAGTGCACGTTTTTGAAAACGGTCTCCATGTAAACGACAAAAACGTGAATCTCTGAAGACGATGCCGTCATGCACATGCGTATTACGTGTTACAGTGTTTCATCGCCATCTAATGTCAATTGTTATTTGCTTATTACTATACATTATCGGTGCGATTTTGAAATCAACCTGATCACTAAATTTTAAAGCATGTAATATCATACTTAAATGCTTTCACCAGTACAGCAAATATATATTTTTTGCAATTATATCTCACAGTCCTGTGTGTGTGGTCTGGAATAAAAATATTTGCTTGGTTACATTTGAACTTATTCTCATAGGCCATAAGATGTGACATTATGGTGCTTTGGAAGCCAATATGAAAAAAGTTTCTTTAAAATTGTCTTCATACAGAACAGCGAGGCCAAACACACAGACACAGAGCAAAAGCTAATGACATTGGCCTTACGCATGTGCACATACACTACCGTTCAAAAGTTTGGGGTCAGTGAGAATTTTATTTTTATTTTTTGGAGGAAAGAAATCAATACTTTTATTTATCAAGGAATAATTAATTTGATCGAAAGTGACAGTAAAGACATTTATAATGTTACAAAAGTCTTTTGAACTTCCTATTCATCAAAGAATCCTAAAAAAGAAAAAGAAAAAACTGTACAACTGACAGACCAACAACTGTTTCAACATTGATAATAATAATAAATGTTTCTTGAGCATCAAATCCTCATATTATACTGATTTGTGAAGGATCATTTGACACTGAAGACACTGACACTGGTGATGCTGAAAATTCAGCTTTGATCACAGGAATAAATTACACTTTACTATATATTCACACAGAAAACAGCTGATTTACACTGGAATAATATTTAATACTATAACTGATTTTTGTTGTATTTTTAATCAAATAAGCGCAGCCATGGTTAGCAGAAGAGAATTCTTTTAAAAGTATTTAAAATCGTACCGACCCCAAACTTTTGAACGGTAGTGTATATCAACAATTAAACAACAACACAGATGGTATGCTAGAATGCATTCTGTGTGAGCAAATATGTCTGTCTATATTTAATCCATGAAAGAGAGCGCAGTGCAAGTTTAGCCTTAGTTATACCGTAAAAGATTTGATTCTTGAAGAACTTTTTGCTTACTGTCTTACGCGGCCTGCGAGTCCATCACCATTTCACCCTCCCTCCGTGTAAAGAAACTTCGCTGTGTTTAAGCACAAGTTCTATAGTGGCTCTCTTGAAAGTTTGCTAAGATGTTTACGGCCTAATTAGTCAGTAAGTGTGAATGAAGGCATGAAAAATAGATAAGCTGGATCTCTGCTGGTGCCAGAGGAGCAGCGCGTGGCACTTAAGTCTTTGCAGTGTGACAGACGGCCGGCCCTTTCATTCTGCAGCATCAGGGTATCATTTGAAATTAAAGAAACTTTACGACTCCCTGAACTGATTTTCTGGAATATGAAAACATCAGCATATGGCTGAAGACAGCAGCAGGCTAAAAAGTCAATTTCCCTCATGGAACATACCAAGAGAGGTGACATTCATATTTATATTGTCCTTTTGGCTCAGCGTTGCCTAGGACAGGGTTTTTTATGATATCTGCTTTTCGTGAGCACACATTTCTGTGTTTAAACGTATCGTTCACCCATTTGCTGTTATTTTTCCGATGGAGCAAAAAATGTCCGATTTTAAGCCTTTTCAAGCTATAAAAAAACCAACAAAACACTGTCCCTCACACAAAACTATTGTATGCCTTCAAAAGACATGACATAGTTCATGAGCAATGTAGGCTATTTTTTAATTTGGAGCTGTGTAAAAAACAAAATAGACTCATTGGGAAAATGTCCTCTTCCTACACTTCTGCTGTATTTATGCATGCAATACCATGCAGTTTTCACTAGAGGCAGTAAAACACGAACAACTGTTAGTCCTTTTTTACGCAAATGACAAATACAGGGGCTCATGTGTGCACAGTTCCTTGCACAATACTATATTATGACCTCAAAATTTGTAAACGAAAGCAACTGCACTCTTTGTTAATAATGTAATAATATCATACGCTCCAGTTTGTGTTTGTGCTTGCGATCTGGAGAAAGTCAAATGTTTCTATTTACAAAGTGTTTTTGCAGCGTTGACCAATGTAGCCAATCACAGACATGTTTGTTGATCTCTTGGCCAATCAGAGGTGTTGAAGTTATTCAGAATACACTCACCGCTCAAAATGCCAGAGTTTTTGTTCAGTGCTTAGTTCTCCACGCTTGCGAATCCTCTCATTAACAAAGTGTAGACACGATGTAAGAGATCAATGAGATTCAAGAAGTTACATCTACATATAAATGTGGGCATTAACTCTCAAAATTGCAATGATTGACGCAGTGATAACCATAGCACGGGACAAATATATGTCAAAATAGATATGCGTTAAGCAGTGTAAATGCAGACTAATAGATTAAAGTGGTTATACATAAATCACATCTTGTATTGCCAATGTGTGAACAGCTTGTAATGAAACTTTAAAAAACGAGACTTGCTCGTCTATGAAAGCCTGAGACTGATTTTTATGTGAAGGATTCGGGAAGGTTTTGCCGGGAAAATCCAAAGGATGTGCCGGTTACACGCGCTCCCAAGAGCCGCGCTTCCGGTCAATCAATGACGCATGAAACAAAGGCTTATTTTCAGGATAATATCGAAAGAGCCATTCTGAAAAGGGTTTAATTCAAATAGGCTCACAGTGATAGCCTGACTGCGTCAGACTTCGTACTTCCGCTCTATTTCAGTTCGC
Source organism: Rhinichthys osculus (assembly GCA_029959095.1). NCBI lineage: Eukaryota > Metazoa > Chordata > Actinopteri > Cypriniformes > Leuciscidae > Rhinichthys > Rhinichthys osculus. The sequence goes on along the minus strand of JARWKJ010000001.1, from coordinate 36,016,916 downwards.
TTCTGTACTCAGTCTGAGACATCGACATGTCTCTCAGTTTTTTTTATGACATGTCTCGCCGAGTTTAAGATTGTGACCGCGGATATGGAGATACGGGATGCAATTCGCTCTGTTGTGGAGAATATTCCCGGCATTTCCAAACTGAAGCCCGAACAAGAGGAGTGTTTGTTAAACAGTTTGAATGGAGGTGATGTCGTGGCCCTACTCCCGACAGGTTTTGGTAAAAGTTTAATTTATCGAATATTACCGATCGTCAGCAAGAAACTGGGCAGGCCAAAGGCCGGCAAGGCGATAGTTGTGATTGTGTCCCCCTTGGTTGCACTCATGGAGGATCAGGTTCAGGAGGCAGCAAAACTCGGTCAGCCATGTTCACTCCGGTATTTCGCTCGATGGTTTCGTTTTCGTATCATACGTGTGTTTACAGTGGAAGTTCGATGTGGCTGAGCTGGCGAATAACACACATCATAACCAGACGTTATGGGATTGGCTTACGGGTAGCCAATGATTTTATACTTCAGACAAGCGAGAAAGAAAACACTTTTCAATTATGCCGTGCCAGACTCTGGGCCCTATTTTAACGATCTGAAACGCAAGTGTCAAAGCGTAAAGCGCAAGTAACTTTGTGGGCGGATCCCGGCGCTGTTGCTATTTTCCCGGCGGGATAAATGCCTCTTGCGCCTGGCGCAAATCTAAAAGGGGTTGGTCTGAAGTAGCTTCATTATTCATAGATGTGGTTTGGGCGTAACGTGAAATAAACCAATCAGAGCGTCATCTCACATTCCCTTTAAGAGCAGACGCGCTTGTTCTAAAGCCGATTCCTATTATAACGGCGGATTTGCCAGGCGCGCGCCAGGAGCGGTTCACAGCCGAGGAGAGCAACGTTCTCGTCAGGGCCGTAAAACACAGAGAAGTGACATTGGGGATGGAGAAACCCACCCAAATTAACTTCTGTTAAACAGGCGTATGATAATTTGGGTAAATGTGTAAGCTACATGCTTTTATAATAAATTGTCTATCTATCTATCTATCTATCTATCTATCTATCTATCTATCTATCTATCTATCTATCTATCTATCTATCGTAATAATGTATGATTTGCAAAAATGAAAACTGCTGCTTAGATGAGAGAATCAACGTGTATGCGCGTTGTGCACACGCTACATTGATTATGGCCAAGCATGCGCGCTTAAAATAGCATAATGAACAACGCGCAACGCGCCACTGACTTTAGACTAGTTTTTTTCTGGTCAGTGGCGCAATTGTTTTATAGAACAGCAAAATAGCATGAGGGTAAGTTTGCGCCGGAACACGCCTCCTCTTTGCGCTGAACCGCCCCGGGGAGCGCAAGTGTATTTCTTAGTTAACCGACGTGTGTCTGTGGAGGGAAAAGTCCGCTTTGCGCGGGTGCAAAATAGGAATGATACATGCGTCAGTGTACAAAGTCATTTGCGCCGAGTGCAAGATAGAGCCCTCTGTCTATGAAGCAAAGCGAAGTAGCAGAGTTTGGTATTACCAGGCTAGGCTCACATAGCCAGATCTCATTCCTGAACTGAAGATACATACAACAACCAATTAAATGTAATAAACTGTTGCCAGATTCACGTGCAACTTAACCCTCTGGGGACCAAGAACGCGCCGTTTTTTTTTTCACATAGCAGCAACATAGACTTAAAATACTCCGTCATTTATGGTCATATAAATAAAATCAATACATGATTATAAACTATAGAGGGTCTTCTTTTTTTGTGTACACTCACATTAATGTGCTTTTAGCACCACTCACAGGACATTTTACTTTGAAAGTGTTGCGAAACGTACAAGAAGCAACATACATAATATAATTTAGCAGAAATGCTGCCACAAACGGTTTTTTTCCAATGGGTTTGGGCTTGTAAAATGTTTCATAATTTCCTCATAACTTTGTAAGGAGACCCTAAAGGGACATGGTGGTGGAACAAATGTATTTAAATACCTTTGCGTTCTCTTGCAAAAAACTTTCGAACGCATGTTTCTCAGGGCAAAGCAAAAGCATTGACATAAACAAAAAGACCCGTGCACGTCAACATTATGGTGATGAATTGCCTGTTTCGGTCTCATTGTTCTCAGTAGGCAGATGTGCTGCAATATGAAAGATTTCTGTACAGCCAGATGTGGCGCAGTATAGTTACTTAAGAGGTGAATTTACATACAACACACATTTAGTCATACATATTTAACCTCATACTAAAATGTAATGCTTATGAGAAAATAATCTCTCATAATGGACACCTGTGATGTTGCTGTTGACCGATAGTGCATCTTCTGAATGTCTAGTCTAGTGTGTATTGCTATTTGCGCACATGTAGTCCTGAAGTTCACAATTTACTTTAACACTAATGCAAAGAACATGATTTACCACATTCACATTTATTAAGGCGAAATTTAAAATATAGATATGCAACTACTGTAAATGACCGACCAGATCTGTTAACACAAACTTTGATGTTAGCTTACAATGCAATACGCTGAAGGCTTATTGAGAGCTTCAGATCGGTATATTCAATAAGGCCTCCCTAATTAATTTCAGTGACATTTTGATCACTTTTCCAATAGTATAAGAACACACTCATATATCTTACAATTCAAAAACATTAGTAGTCAATCACTATATATATATATGTGTGTGACCCTGGATGACAAAACCAGTCAGATGTCGCACGGCTATATTTGTGGCAATAGCCAACAATACATTGTATGGGTCCAAATTATTGATTTTTTTTTATGCCAAAAATCATTAGGATGTTAAGTAAAGATCAAGTTCCATGAAGATATTTAGTAAATTTCCTACCGTAAATACACTCACCGGCCACTTTATTAGGTACACCTGTCCAACTGCTCGTTAACACTTAATTTCTAAGCAGCCAATCCCATGGTGGCAACTCAGTGCATTTAGGCATGTAGACATGGTCAAGACAATCTCCTGCAGTTCAAACCGAGCATCAGTATGGGGAATAAAGTTGATTTGAGTGACTTTGAACGTGGCATGATTGTTGGTGCCAGAAGGGCTGGTCTGAGTATTTCAGAAACTGCTAATCTACTGGGATTTTCACACACAACCATCTCTAGGGTTTACAGAGAATGGTCCGAAAAAGAAAAAACATCCAGTGAGCGGCAGTCCTGTGGGCGGAAATGCCTTGTTGATGCCAGAGGTCAGAGGAGAATGGCCAGACTGGTTCGAGCTGATAGAAGAGCAACTTTGACTGAAATAACCACTCGTTACAACCGAGGTATGCAGCAAAGCATTTGTGAAGCCACAACACGCACAACCTTGAGGCGGATGGGCTACAACAGCAGAAGACTCCACCGGGTACCACTCATCTCCACTACAAATAGGAAAAAGAGGCTACAATTTGCAAGAGCTCACCAAAATTGAACAGTTGAAGACTGGAAAAATGTTGCCTGGTCTGATGAGTCTCGATTTCTGTTGAGACATTCAGATGTTAGAGTCAGAATTTGGAGTAAACAGAATGAGAACATGGAACCATCATGCCTTGCCACTTTAGGCCCCTTAGTGCCAATTGGGCATCGTTTAAATGCCACGGCCTACCTGAGCATTGTTTCTGACCATGTCCATCCCTTTATGGCCACCATGTACCCATCCTCTGATGGCTACTTCCACCATGTCACAAAGCTCTAATCATTTCTTGAACATGACAATGAGTTCACTGTACTAAAATGGCCTCCACAGTCACCGGATCTCAACCCAATAGAGAATCTTTGGGATGTGGTGGAACGGGAGATTCGCATCATGGATGTGCAGCCGACAAATCTGCGGCAACTGTGTGATGCCATCATGTCAATATGGACCAAACTCCCTGAGGAATGCTTCCAGCACCTTGTTGAATCTATGCCACGAAGAATTGAGGCAGTTCTGAAGGCAAAAGGGGGTCCAACCCGTTACTAGCATGGGGTACCTAATAAAGTGGCCGGTGAGTGTATATAGAACATTATTTTTGTAAATGAATGCAGCACAATCGTGAACACTAATGGAAAACTTTAAAGGCGATTTTCTCAATGTTTAGATTTTTTTGCACCCTCAGATTCCAGATTTCAAACAGTGTATCTCGGCCAAATATTGTCCTATCTATAACAAACCATACATCAATTTAAAGCTTATTTATTCAGCTTTCATGTGATACATCAAAATAAAAATAAAAATATCCATGTGACTGGTTTTGTGGTCCAGGGTCACATACTTATACACACACACGCACACTAATTGTGTGTCAGCCATAAATAACTTGCATGAGTGCACTGAACTAATGTCCATCAAATAGAGTACAATTTTTATTTCAATTTCGATTTTGATCTATTTACTTCAGAGGTCCTTCTATTTGACTTCCTGGTCCTATTCAGTTTTTCTCCTTCTCTCTGCATCCTGTCATGCTCCCATCAGACGTGACAGAGCAGATGCAGAACGTCCCGCCCCCTGAGCAAGACACGGTGTGAGCGGCTGTCAATCACTCCAGCGCTGAGCAGTGCAGCTCTATGTGCTTCTGTCATGCACTGATGGACATCTGCACTTTCCCACCGCGTAGGGGGCGACTGAGTGGCGGGTACAGCCAAAGAGATGCATCCTAAATAAACTAATGAATGTTTCTGCTAGGCTTATATATATATATATTTTTTAATTATGTATGTTTTGTTTCGGTTACAATAAATGTGTTAAATAAATAAAAATGAAAAAAGGATTATGCATATCTTACTTTTTCCCCCTCTTAAAGTCCAATTACACAATAATATGGCAATTTCACAGTACAACAGGTAATGGGCAATTATTCAACTTAGTCATGCAGAGTAATGTTTCAAAACAGTTATGCTAAAACCACTGTTTTAACTGATTCACAACTTTAGGATTCGTTCATTACAAGTATATTTTCCTGATAGATGACTTTCTTTGTGTATGGTTGGACAAATCCATCTTTAGCCCTGCAAAGTGTTATCGAGCGCACGGTTCTCGCCTCCCCCCTTTTTTATGAATAATTGGTGATGTGTGTCAATATTGCAGCCCATAGTAACCATATGGTTGGCCTGAGCAGACAGGCGATTGTTTGGTGCTGTGAAATATTGTGTTTCCCTGTGAGATGTGGAGCCAGTGGAAGCAGAAACTGTTGCTCAGACTGACAGTTACATTGTGTGTCTGAATGGGAAAACTTCTGAGGAAAAGATGCAAGTGGACCCAGACAGAATGTCCTGACCTCCGAGAGAAAAGACGATTTGACATGGTATAAGGTCTTCCATCGCTTCCCATCTCTCGCTATCTGCCGTCCAGCCAATGGGAAATGAAGAGGAACATTAAACTTAAGTGGAGCTTTCCTTTTGTTCTTCAACCCTTGAGGAGGAACTTTTTTTTGGTGCCCGACAGTTGTCCTTAAATTCACTGCTATTAATATAATATGCAATATGGTTTGAAAGGCCTCACTGCTCCTCTGGAACAGACTGATGGACTGAAACTAGACGCACTAACTCTAATGACAGTCGTGGTGCGGTTTAAAAAAAGCTTTACATTACCGAAGTACCTTTATAGACATATTCATTATAAAATAATACATGTGACTAGTTCAGGAATGCACAATATTTTTCTTCTAGACTGAATGAAATCAACAGAAAAGTGAGGGATAAAATATATTAGACTTCATCATCACACAGGTGCTGTTTCAATGCAAAAGAAAATAACAATGTATTGGTTTAGTTGTACGTTATTTATACACGGTAATATTGGTTGTACTTCCTTTAATTTAAATTTAATTTAAATTTATTTTTATATATGTACACGTTTTTACAAAAAAAAGGTTCAGTGTGGTTCTGTGAACACACTGTAAAAAATGTTGGGTTGTTTCAACCCAAATTTGGGTCAAATATGGACAAACCCAAATGTTGGGTTAAAAATGTAATTAAACAATTTACAGTTGAAAGTGAAATTTGAAGTTGGGTTAAAATTTTAAATTACATTTTTAACCCAACATTTGGGTTTGTCTATATTTGACCCAAATTTGGGTTGAAACAACCCAACATTTTTTAGAGTGTATGTACACTCAATTGGACAGAACCCTTTATGCCAAAAAGGGTCTAAATAAGGAGAAATGCCTTTAAAACATTATTTATATATCTTTTTTTTCTCAAATGTATTAGTTGGACGTTCGTTTGGCATTTTTTAAATGTTACTACTCGTTTCAGAACGTTTAGAGAACATTCAAATGTAACTTTCCCATGATGTTCGGAATGATAAAATGGAATGTTCGACCAAACAAACATTTTTTTTTATGAATATTTAAAAAAACTACACATTTTGGACGTTTAAGAGAACATTCATAAGTAGCATTTTCATAATCAGAACGTTAGCGTTTAGAACATTTTTGTGAGTGTTAAAGGGTTAGTTCACTCAAAAATAAAAATCCAGTCATCATTTACTGAATCTTTTTGATGAAATCTGAGAGATTTCTGTTTCTCCATTGACAGTTACGCAACTACCACTTTGACGCTTCAAAAAGTTCACAAAGAGATTGAAAAACTAAAGCCCCGTACACACCGGGACGAATATCGGCGCGCGTTATTCGCCAGCGTTTTTCAACGCGTTTTTTGTGTTCACACCCAAGCGATTTCCGCTGACGGTGAGCCGAGTGAACATGCAAATTCATTCCCTGACATTAGATGGCGCTTATTTGTAAAACAGAAATAGTCCTATGATGTAGTCGCTGTCGCGTTTGTCATATAGTTCTTTATGTTCCGACACCAACGAGACCAGCAGCTCTACATTCATCTTGCCTCGCATCTTCCTCGTCTTATTTCTTCCCGGCAGTGTAGACGCTACTTGGCGTATATCTTCTTCACCGTTACGTGTGTGTGCTCGGCAAGACCGTTTTGTGTTTGAGCGCCCCCAAGGTGTGTTTTACTGTAACTTCAGAAGCTCCAGACACGTGAGCAAAAGCGCCAATCTCATTGGTCGGATAGTTTTTGACGCGGCGCGTCAAACCAAAAAAACGAACCCGAGGCGTTTTTAAAAAAAATGACGCTTTTACGCGTGGCTTTTTCCGTGTCGGTGTGCACACTCACATTGGCGCCCTTTGTTTAGTCACGAGGCGTTAAACGTCGGCAACAGGCCTTTAATCCATATGAATTGAGCAGTTTAGACCCAAATTTTACGTTTCAAAAATCATTTTTTATGATGAGCAGATTGAATTTACAACATGAGGGTGAGTAAACGATTTTTGGGTGAACTATCCCTTTAAGCAAGTTTAACAACTTAATATAATGGCATATATGCTGTTTTAAAAAAAAAAACGACTCACTTTTTTAATTATTTTATTTTGCCCTGATACGCAGTCCTCTTTTGGATTATGCATATTTTAATCAAGAGTGTGCTGGCCTGATCAAAAAAGCAATGCATTCTCTTAAAGTGATCACTTTAATCATCCTTTCCACGACGCTTGGAACAATCACCATTCTGTCAGCATAATCGGCTTTGTTTTCCACAAAGAGAGACTAAATTGATGCCCATTCTGCCTTTATCTTAAAAATAAAGCGTAACAATTAAAGCCCATGTCTCTTTGCTCAGCTTTTGATGTAGCACAATGCTTTCCCACTCGCTGTTTCTTCTGGGGAAGTAATGTGAAGCATGCGGCTGGACCTCAAGCTAAGCGGGAACAAGCATGGGGCGGCTCCTTGTTTTTGCTCAATCGGAGGCATTCAGCAACAGTGTTTGGACTATCAGTATGATTTATTTGTCTGTATTGACCTGCGTCCCCTGCTTAATTACCCTGGGATAATCTCAGACAGAGCCTCTTGACACTGGCAGAAAGCCCAGCCACTTTGGCTCTGGGGACCAACTGTTGACCTGATGGTTGGGGGTTGACGGGACGGGGCGATGGGTCCTATAATCCCGGTCTCTGTAGTGTCCGAAGCCACGGATCTACAACCTCCCGGCCCGGGTGAGCGAGTCCCATCGAGTCCCGTCGCGTCCCGTCGCCCCTAATGAGGCGTTCAAGCGGCTCGCCCTCAGTGGTCAATCATTGCGTGAGGACAGTGGCTCTAATGGAGCCGTTTCCACACATCCATCTAATATAAAAATGATCCGACGGAGCCTTTGAACTCAGAAAGTTCAAGAAAACAAACTGAGCTGAGCTTTTCCAAAGAAAGTAGTGCAACGTAAATTCATTTCCAAGACGACATCCCTCAAATGCACAATGTGAGGGAAAGCAAAACTAATTAGCAGGAAAGTTGTGCCTGCAAAATAAACATTTAAAAACACAGCATGATGCCTGAGATTGCATTTTTGAGGTGTTTTGTCTGTGCTTTTTCTAATTGTGTTTTTCTATACGTCTTGCCAGTGGAGTTTATGTAAAAAGAAATCAAATGAGCTGCTCGTGTTTGAAGTCAAAGCGAGTGAGATCATTGCAATGTTCTCAACCCCCTTTACAAAGATCCTTTTAATATGCTTATAATGTAATGTTTGCCAAAAGTAAATGAAAATTAATAAAGATCTGAGTGCCTCAACATCAGGAGATTTCTTTAAACTATTGGAACTCAATAAACCTATTTGAAACTGAAGTCCGATCATAATGTTAACCGTTTTCCCCAGAAGCAAATTAGTTTATTGTTTCTTCTAAAACTTTAGTAGAGACACATTTGATATTACAGGAGCCTTTTTCCTTTTATCTCTTCTGCATTTAATCCTATATCGCTTTACGGGAAACAACTGATATATCGAAGGGATGATTTGCGATTGATTTTTAAGCAATAATGTATGTTCTTTTATATTCTTATATTCTTTTAACACCAGACACACTTTTATGCATAAAAGCAGATATCAACCAGTGTAATTTAAAAAAATGTAATAATACTATTATGAATTAGCTTTTATTTTTGTATTTTCAATTTTTCATTTTAATATATATATATATATATATATATATATTACGTTTTGTCATTTTTATTAGCTTTTGTTCTTTTGATTATCTTTTAATATTACTGTTTAGGTTTCATTTATTTTATTTCACTTTTAGTTTTAGTTCAGTTTTAAGTTGTATTTACTTCCAGTAGCTCGACTTAAACTTATTTCAGTTAGTTGCCAAGATAACATTTGTAATTTTTACAGTGTACATTTAGTATATGATAATCATAATCATCATCATCATCACCTTCATCATAATACAAATTTTAATGACCAGATTTAACATGGCATTTTTGACTTTTTTTTTTTATTAATATTATTATTTATTGTGATTCAATAGGAGTAAAAAGACAAAGCAAAGAGAAAATAATATAACAAAATAAAATATATATCACATTTATCATATAATTATAATTTTCATTAATCTATTATTGATAGGCTACATATTTTATTTCAGCTTAATTTCATTCATTTTTTTTATTTCAATTAACCTGTTTATAATAGTTTACTTTTAATTTTGAATGTTCAGAGAAATTATGTTTCCATAATGTTAGCAAAACATTCCTACAACATATTTTAATTAGCTGGGATCATGTGAAATACAACAGCTCTGATATATTTTAACTTGTTGGTGAAAATTCTTCTTTAGTAAAACAACATTCTTTTTAGTGCATTAAATAAACAAAAATAACTAAAATACACAAAAACTAAATACCTGTTGGCATGAAGAGCGAATGGGGGAGAGAGAGAGAGAGAGAGAGAGAGAGAGAGAGAGAGAGAGAGAGAGAGAGAGAGAGAGAGAGGTCAGCGGGGGTCTCATCACTCTCTCCACACTTCTGCTGTCACTCTCTGTGTGATGGAGCGTTACACACACACACACACACACACACACCCGCGGCCACAACAGCTTCCTCCAGCTTACACCTCACTTCTCTACTTCATACCTCTCAATCAAGTATGGACAAAAATATTACACTCTGCATCTGAGTAAATGTCTATATACTGTAAGGGCATGTGCCTTAGAGACGAACATCCACCTTTTTTTTTTGTGCTAACATTTTGAGAACATCTGTTAAAGTTACTGGAAGATGTTTTCATAACTTTGAGAGAACCTTGCCAAACCTCTGAGAAAGTTCCCTGTTATCTGGTAGCCTACTATAGGATACTATTGCAATTTTCAAGACACATTTAAATAAGGTTAAAATGAACAGTTGGTATTAGCTTAATATAGGCCTATTATTTTCCAGCACTTACAACTTACAACTATGTAAGAATGTTCATGTATTAATCGCTTCTTGTACTGCCTATGTGTGAAAAGCTTGTAATGAAACTTCTTAGGTTGTCTATGAAAGCCTGACTAATTTTTATGTGAAGGACTCGGGACGGTTTTGCCGGGTAAATCCAAAGGATGGACGGTTACGCGCGCTCCAGAGAGCCTCTCTTCCATTCAATCAATGACACGTGAAATTAATGCTTACAATGTTCAGGATAATGCCGAAATAATCATTCTGTGCTGCAATATCATTGTGTCATGCAAAGAAAATGGATTCATTCAAACTAGTCTCACATAGCAGATCTATAGTCTATAGGCTACGTACTTTATATTCAAAGTATGATAACTGTTAATTACCTCATCTGTTGACATGATGCCAGAGAATCGCAGAGCTGAAACAAACATCTCCAAATCACCACTATTATCAGATGATTTCTGAACTAATGTCGCTTTCAGCAGCGTGGGCGACGTCTGGGTGCTCGCTAAGAGTATATTTCCAAACTCTTTTTACTTCTAAGCAAAGAACGAAAATGATCGAGGCCTTGAGAATAACACTCCAGTCTCTTGTACGTTATGCGTGCACAAGCATTAAGTCACTGGCTGCAGTTCACTCAATGACAACACTGTGTCGCTAATAACAAGAGTTTCTGAGTTCTACATACATACTTTAAAACAAACGTCAAAATTAAATTAAGAAATTAATAAACACCCACACAAAAACAGCAGGTAGCCTTTCCCGATGTTTCAGGAACACGCTGGCCAGTTCATTTACACTCACACATTCATATCAAACTTACACTTATACTCAAACTTATATTTCACCTCAACATTATTTTTTAAAGAAGAGTGTTTTTTTGATCATTTTTTTCTCACAATAACTTAAGCTTGGAGGGGTCGTTTTAATATTAATAAAAAAATAGACATACTCAACACTAAAAATACCCAAACACTAATAAAAATGAAAACAAGAAAATTAACAAAAATTGAAGAGTAGTGTAGTGAAGTATATAAAATAAAAAATAAAACTATTAATAAATATTAAAAACTAATTTAAAATAACACTCAAGCGAATGTTAAAATGGGTGGTGACTGAGGACGGGCGCGTCTGGGACCGAATGATCCCCTATGTGCTCTTTGGGATACGGGAAGTACCCCAAGCTTCAACCGGCTTTACCACATTCGAGCTGCTGTTTGGACGACAACCCCGCAGGTTGGTAGACAGTGCCAAGGAGGCCTGGGAGCAACAACCTTCCCCACACCGTACGGTAGTAATAATAATAATTCGTTACATTTATATAGCGCTTTTCTGGGTACTCAAAGCGCTTTACATGGAAGGGGGAATCTCCTCAACCACCACCAATGTGCAGCATCCACCTGGATGATGCGACGGCAGCCATATTGCGCCAGAACGCTCACCACACACCAGCTTACTGGTGGAGAGGAGACAGTGATGAAGCCAATCAGTATATGGGGATTATTAGGAGGCCATGATGGACAGAGGCCAAGGAGCAAATTTGGACAGGATGCCGGGGTTACACCCCTACTCTTTTTCGAAGGACATCCTGGGATTTTTAATGACCACAGAGAGGCAGGGCCTCGGTTTAACGTCTCATCCGAAGGACGGTGCTCTCTGACAGTATAGTGTCCCCGTCACTATACTGGGGTGTTAGGACCCACACAGACCACAGGGTGAGAGCCCCCTGCTGGCCTCACTAACACCTCTTCCAGCGGCAACCTGGTTTTCTCAGAAGGTCTCCCATCCAGGTACTGACCAGGCTCAGCCCTGCTTAGCTTCAGTGGGCAACCAGTCTTGGGCTACAGGGTGATATGGCTGCTGACGAGTTGAGCATGTTCGAGAGATAATGCCTCTGGTCAACGACCACCTTATTGAATCCCAACGTGTCCAGCGGCGACTAGGCAAGGGCAGTCCCGGGAGTTCCTTCCTGGCGACCAGGTCCTGGTCTTAGTACCCAATTCCTGGCCTCCTGGCAGGGCCCGTACACCGTGTTTGAGAGAGTCGGACCCGTAAATTATAGGCTGCGTCAGCCTGGGAGACGAAGGGGTGAGCAGATCTACCACGTCAACCTGTTAAAGCGCTGGGTCCCCAAGCCGGTGGCCTTTACGGCAGACAAAGTTGATCCTGTGGTAGACCTGAATCCACAGCTCGGCCCACACCAAAAGAAAGAACTGCGCCAAAGCTTCCGTGATGTACTCTCCAACTGTCCAGGATGCACTTCCGTCCTGTCACATGACATCCGGACCCCTTGTGGTGTCACTGTCACAGTTCGGCAGCGGCCCTACCGAATCCCAGAGTCTCGTTGGCAAGCTATTGTGTAGGAAGTGGGAAAAAATCCTCTGCTTAGGAGTCATCGAGTCTTCCTCCAGTCCGTGGTCCAGCCCGGTTGGGCTAGTCCCCAAGCCGGACGTCACCCTCTGCTTTTGCAATGACTTTCGTAAGCTTAAGTGCCAGAGTTTGACAGGAACCCCATGCCTCGGGTGGATGAACTCGTTGAACCCCCTCGGTAGGACCCTGTATATCTCCACGCTGGACGCTGGACTTGACAAAAGGTTACTGGCAAGTACCCCTCTCCACTTTGGCAAAAGAGAAGACCGCCTTCAGTACTCCGTCAGGGCACTGGCATTACCGGGTCTTACCTTTCGGCCTGCATGGGGCACCAGCCATCTTCCAAAGGCTGATGGACCGAGTGCTTCAACCACACCAGGCCTATGCAGTCGCCTACCTGATCGTCCACTCTGAGAGCTGGCAGGAACATTTCCTTTGACTGAGGGAGGTGCTGACTGCGCTACGTCGGGCTGAATCACAAAGCCTGTGAAGAGACGACTCCACACCGGCGATATGGACCCTCTATGGTGGACGGCACTGATCCTCAACAACTCGTTCTCAATACCGGCGTGATTACTTGGACTTCCAAAAAGATGGAAATGGATAAATACTCTAAATGTTCCGATCCAATCTGACTTGTAATGCTGCCCGAATCAGACACTGTTCCTTCGTTGGCCAGAGGAGAACTGGCCCTCCGACTGAGTCTGGTTTCTCCCAAGGTTTTTTTCTCCATTCTGTCACCTGATGGAGTTGTGGTTCCTTGCCACTGTCGCCTTGGCTTTTGGCTTGCTTAGTTGGGGACATTTAATATTCAATAATATTATTGATCTGCCTTACTTACGGTGGACGTTGACGCAATTTTCTTTTAGAAACAAACTTTGTTATATTATTTTCATGTTATCACTGTGAAGCTGCTTTGAAACCATCTGTATTGTAAAAAGCACTATAGAAATAAAGGTGACTTGACTTGACTTGACTTGACTAGGCTAACGGCTAACCCTCAAAAATGTCATCTGGCGCTTTCTGAGGCACGATACCTGGGTTATCACATTGTAAGGGGACTTATTGAACTGCAAGAGGAAAAAGTAAATGCCATCAGGGAGTAACAAAGAAACAGGTACGTTTTATTCCGGGACAGTCTTCTCTAAAAGATGTACAGTGGGATAAAGTACAGTGGGATAAAGTACAGTGGGATAAAGTACAGTGGGATAAAGTACAGTGGGATAAAGTACAGTGGGATAAAGTACAGTGGGATGCTGCAGCCGAGAGAGCCTTCCGAAGACTACAGGCTACATGTCCCAGATTTCTCCCTGCCATTCATCCTTCAAATGAATGCCTCTGACACGGGCCTCGAAGCTGTACTGTCTCAAATGGTCCCAGGAGAAAAACATCCGGTAACGTTCATCAGCCGAAAACTTGCCCCTGCCGACACACTCCATGCAGCCGTCGAGAAAAAGGCCCTGGCTATAAAATGGGCTGTCGGGGAGCTAAGGTACTATCTTCTAGGTCAGGTACTTTCAAAGTCAAAGACAGTGGGCCTCCCTTTTGACACAACTTACCCAATGGCACCCCCCTCCCCATTAAAGCCAATATTTAAACACAATATGCTCCCACCAGTCCTGAGATCTCTCTCGCACACAATAACTGAAGCATATGCGCAGGCTGCAATGATGGCACTTTTCGTCCTCCTCCGCCTCAAAATCATGGTGATGTTTGGCGAACCTTGAATATATCGCAGAGCAAGCATCAAGCATATTTCATGTTCGTCCATCTGTGCAAGAGAATTTCACCCTTTAAGCATGCACAATGTTTCATTTGGCAAGTGTAGGCTATAGCCTACACATGAATCGGATACAGTTGATAGAACGTGTCAAAAAATCGGATAAAGGTAACAAATCAGAATTGGACATCAAGACCTGGAGTGTAAACTAGGCCTTATTTTCAGAATAATTACAATTTAACTTTTTCAATTTATTATTTTAAACTAATTCTTAGGCTATAATTTTTACCACCCTCCGCGCCTCCCCTGGCACGCTCTGGCGCCCCCTGTGGAGGCGCGCCCCACACTTTGAAAATCTGTTCTAGGTTCCACAGGTCATCTGGACCTGTTCTAGGTCATTCCTTCACCCTGCAGTGGATGGCAAGGGCAAAGGACAGCAATGCTAGAGTCACCAGATGGTTCCTGGCTCTTCAAGACTTCCACTTCATGGTCAAACACAGAGCTGGTTCCGTCAACGGCAATGCTGATGGACTCTCCAGAATGTCCTCTGGCTGGTCAGGTCTGGTAAGGGTCACCACGGATCACTTCACCTGCACTAAACACAGAGACTGAGTTTGAACAAATAAAGACGCCTTCCGGGGTGACACTGCACTGCATTTCGTGTCTGTTCTCCTCTTTCCCCGTAGTGGAGCGCTACAATATATGTGTATATATATATATTGTGGCGAGCAGGACGAGGCCGAGGGCCTTGAGAGAATGGCTCGTATCTCTCACGGAGGAGCAGAAGCATAAAAGGAGGAACGAGAGAGGCCAGGCCTGGATTTATGTTGTGTTTTATTTTGTTATATGTGACAGCAGTCGTCCGTGAGCGGACTTTTCTTTACTTTCATTTTGTATTGGTTTATTTATTTATTAAAGTTTGTTTGAATGTTTGCCGGTTCCCACCTCCTTCTTCCCATAACAACGAACTTTGTTACATATAGTATAAGCAGTCATGTTAAAAAGAAAGTACACCTTTTTGAATTCTATGGTTTTACATATCAGGACAAATCAGGTGAATACAACCTCAGATGAACAACAACACATGACATTATTTATTTAACAAAAATCAAGCCAACATGGAGAAGCCACACTGTAAAAAAAAAGGTTGCTGCCTCATTTTTAAGTACAGTCAACTTGGATGTTTAAGTCATTTCAACTTAAATTTGACTTGAAGGCACACTATGCAAGAATTGTACCTTAATATAACAGCTTCAAAGTCATTTCTGTGGTAAACAAACTCATAGTAGGGCGAATAATCCTGGTAGTAAGGCTTGGGGGGGGGATGCTGCTGGAAAAACCAGCAATGCAAGTTTGAGAGGAGCGCCCCCGACAAATCTCGCGAGAATCGCGACATGCTTTACGGCAATGACGTCACACACATCAACAACAACATTTGAAGCATGAAGACACTTGCGCGCATTTCAGACGTGATACTCGACGATGGAAAAAGCAAAGAAAACGCGGTCGGAAGAGACTAGGAAAAGGAAAAGATAATCTGACCGCGTGAGGAACCAGACAAGAGTCCGGCTTTTCCATAGATGGGGGTTTTCACTCTTTGGCGCGAGCTAAAAAGCACTGGATGCAACAGTGATGCTGACCTGGCGATCTTGTTGATGGACTAGTAAGTAAATATTTCTAAGTTTGTGTGCATTTTATTTTGTGATTTCACCGGAATGAATAGAGAGAGTCCGCAGCGGCAATAGATTGAAGGGCGTGTCCGAGTGGATACTGCGCGCGCGCCGCCACATAGGGTGACCAGACGTCCCGAAAAATTCAGGACAGTCCCGAAATCTAAGCTGTTGTCCCGAATCCGGCCCTAATCCGGCCGAAAATTATACTAAAGCAAAATCTTGATTAGTTATTGTCTGATAAAATATTAAAAACTGTCCGTGGAGGTTGAGTCGGCCCCCGGCGGCTCATTGGCTGTAGCATCTTTTCTGTTTCTTTTTTTTTTTTTTGAAGTTCTACAAAGATGTTGGCGCGAATTTAGATATACATTGATAAGCAAATTTTCATTCATTCGTTTCGTTGACATGGCTGGTGTACCGGAACCACAACACGCCGTTTTTTTAGTGGTTTTTTGGTTCAGGTTTGAAATTCATTATCATTTATTATAGGCTATATAGTCTAATATCACAGTAGGCCTACCCATAAACACCCCCTAGATCTCTTATTTAAAGGCACACTATGCAAGATTTGTACCTTAATATAACAGCTTCAAAGGGGTATCAGGCCGTGAGTGCAGAGACGCTCTGCGTGAGTGGCATTTACGACAGTAACGTTAAATACAAGTACTCCACAGCGACTCTAGGGGTCGCTGTTTGACAAAAACGGAATTCCTGCATAGTGTGCCTTTAAAACAATTAGTTGAATATCATATAAAAGTTGCTTTAAAGAAAATTGCTTAACTTATTTTGATGAGTTAAAGCAATGTAAAAACACATGTTGTCAGAACAGCAACAATTGCTTCTCTAAGATCATTGCTGATGTCTTTCCTCCTTGGCATTGTGTTACACACACACCTGAATACTCCAGACCAGCAAACTGACAAAACTTCTGCTTTTATAGAGTTGGTCAGGAAGTTTATACCTGTTACACACACACACACACACACACACACACACATGTCTGGTCCACTATCTTTGTGGGGACTCTCCATAGACGTAATGGTTTTTATACTGTACAAACTGTATATTCTGTCCCCTAACACTAACCCTACCCCTAAACCTGCCCATCACATAAAACTTTCTGCTCTTTTACATTTTCTAAAAAACATCATTAAGTATGTTCATTAATCAATTTCCCTTGTGGGGACCATTGGCTAGTCCTCACAATGTAGGTGATTTCACGTTTTACTATTCTTGTGGGGACATTTGGTCCTCACAATGTAATAAAAACAAGAGCACTCACACACACTCACTCTAACACATGCACACACACTCTCACACATGCACACACACATACACACACACTCACTGGCTCCTCCTCTTGCCCGAGCGCAGGGATCCCGCTGGGCAGAAGCGCCACTCTCTCTCCAGGGGAAGGCGGCCCTCGGCGCGGGGCTCTTTATCATGCAGCCGCCGGCCCCTGGCCTTGGGAACTGACAAACACACACACACACACACACACACACACACTCACACACGCCGGCCCCTGGCCTTGGGAACTGACTGCAGCAGTGAACACATCTATGCTTTGGCTCGGGGCCGGAGGCTCCTTTGTCTCCCCTGAAGACAGAGATGCCGACTGGGAAGTGCTTGTCATCGCTGAGTTACCGGGGCAGCCAACCTTCAAAACACCCTCAAATTTTAAGCACAACTGCATCATGGGACATCTACTAAGGTCTGTGGCCCACAGCGGCCCTTTGAACGGGAATGATTATGAACCCTCACCCTTCTTTAAGAGGAAAAGAGAGGACATCATCTCCCTTTGACAAGACATTGACTAAATCATGCCGTGGACAAGGAAACGTAGCTCATGAAAACAGCGCACGTTCCACCACAAAATCACAAGAAAATGAAAATCAAGCGCATTTTACAGGGCTGTTTTCATCACATTCACCCTCCAAATTCTCATCATCACAATGTGTCCAAACCCCTTTTTTATTTAGTTTTTTTTATTAATTCACATAATTCTCAATAGTGATTCTCGATACTATACAGTAATTTGTATTTAAATCAGCCTAAATTAAAGCCATTACAACATAATACCATGATGTGAAAATGACAATTTTTTATTTTTTTGTGTGACTTTTTTTAGTTGCTATTCTCATTCAAGGATATTTCATTGGACACAGATATGAACACACCTGTAAGTGCAGGACGAGTCGTCAATATTTCAGCCTCTTTACTGAAAGAGAACGGTGTAAAATATGCATATTTATGCACTTAAATAGACTAAAAGACACAATGCAATTTTGATTTGACCTGGAAGTGTTCTTGCTTTCTGACATTTACACAATTGTGAATTTTTAGGGTTGGAATTGTTGTTCTTATTAAGCAACATATTTCTAGAAGAAAACAAATAGTATTTCTGTAGATTTTAATAGTGAAGTAGAGTCAAACCAAAAATTATTCAGACACCAGATATAATTTTTGATATTGTTTTAGTGTGTGCAGGACACTATAGTTCATTTATGAAAGTGAGGAGAGCAAAATACAGTAAACTGTGACATATTATACCCAAAAATTCTTCATACAGCGACTACTAGTAAAAAAAAATCAGACACTTTGACCTGACCATGTTTTCTTAATTTTTTTTTTAGTTTTTTTTTTATTGCTAATGCGACCTTTTTACACCAGACTGAACAACATGAAGCATGAAGCATCGGTTGAGCTAAACTGGTATAATGTAATTGTGTAGTTAAAGTTAACATCTGACAGATATTCAACATAATTCATCTGTGAGAGTCTAACAGAAGGACGGACAAAACCAGTGAAATATCAACTGATTTGATAAGTGAGTTCTTGTCATATTGTATCTAAACTATAGCGAAAATACTGTGATAATGTGAGAAATGTTGAAGGCGTCTGAATAAATTTTAGTTTGACTGAACAAAATATTGTTAGTTTTCCAAATACCTTCAGAATAATTTTCCTAATATTAAACAAAATCATTCCGTTCTAGTGACGAAGCATCTGTGGCACGTCACGAATATGAAGGAGATTGTGAATGTCCTGCGAGCTCAAAAGCGCAGTTACACTTGAGAAAGAGAAGAAGAAGAAGAAGAAGAAGAAGAAGAAGAAGAAGAAGAGAGAGAGCGGGACAGGACCGGCCGCTCTTGGTTGTCACTCAGCGGTTTGAGCTCAGCAGGGACTCTCAGTGTCATGTTATGTGTGACATGTATTCAACAACTCCTTTCTCATGACAGAAAAGAATTGTGCTAGGCCAGCCCTGCGACTAAAGCGTATGAAATTGCATTATTAAAAACCGTATTTCCAAAGCCTTGAGGAGGACGCCTCACATTACCGTGCAGCTAAAGAGTCTTTAAGGTCGTCTTTCTGAAGGAGTCGAGGTCACTGGAGCATCGCAGCGTTGATCTGAGGAAAGACAGAAAAAGTGGAACACTAATTCAGGGATTTGGAGGGAAAAGGGAAGATACGAGTCACCTTCGCTGGTTCACTTTTGGTATCATTTTCAATAAACAAGTTACAACGAAACATCCACTGACACTCTGACCCTAAACACAATGAAAGAAATTATACTTTATATTTTGTTAAGACTAGAGTAAATAAACATTTTTAGTACTATTAAAGTTTTGTTTCGTTTTTCGTAGGCTATTTAATACAAATCCTGCCGTCACACACCAACCAATTATAGGCCTATTACATTTTTGTAATTATTTTTTAAATCATTTTATGATAGATCATTTAGATTGTAAAGTATTTGTACATTATGGTGATATTTGATCTATTGCCTTTAACTGATGCTGATTTTCAGAATATATTGAGAATAATGGGAATAACAAAATAACTCAAACATATGTCTGGATGCATTACAAAATTGAGAATAGTAAGGGAAATGTGCTTGTGAGGAGAATAATGCAAGAAAACATGAAGGTCTTAAAATAGGCTTGAAAAAAAAATGTCCCTTTAAAAATAACCAGCTGTAAATTATAAATTATAATAATACTTATCTTGATGGTCAACTTATTTCTTGATTTTTGCTCTTTGAAGATAATGAGCTGTTGGGTGCAGAAAACAAAGACACGTTAAATAAATGATCAAATAAGTGAGAATAAGTCTTTAAGAGTGAATTATGTGCAAGCTTGGCTGTATCAATAAGTAAAATAAAGCTTTGCTGCCACCCAGTGTCATATCATATTAATAACATTCAGATTTAGTCAAATCCTCGCACCGAGTCACACTATAAATGACTGAAAGTAAAGCGGCCATGTTTTAAGACACATCTTACAGTTTTTCTGAATTGCTAAAACACTAAACCCCATTCTCAGAGCCAAATTCTCAATAGCCTAAACCAATTTATCGAATAAATAACTCTTTCTGCAAAACCCTAAACAAGTTCAGGGAGTTAGACTGTGTTTGTAAATCTCATGTAGGCTACTCTCTAAACACATTCTCACTCACTAAAACACACATATGTGATATTCGTGTTGCAAAACAATAAACACGAATTGATCATTTGGCCTCAAACTGGAATCTGCCGGGTAAATAATACAAACATTACAGGAAATGCAATTTTCATAATTATTTACACAGCTATCACTATTGCATTAACGATAAAAATAAAACGTCTTGGTTACATGTGTAACCCTCGTTCCCTTTCCGGAGACCGACTGAAAGGGCACTCTTTTCAAAAGTAACAAACATATTCAAATGAAAAAAACAAAGAATACGAATAAGCATGAGAGGGCGGAAAGAAAGAGGTGTAAGAGTGGAAGGTGGTGGAGAGTGTTGAGGAACGAGTGTAATGACAGGGAGAGGAGGAGAGGAGGATAGATGTTTTTCTACAGGACACATTTCTCAATACTTAGGTCACTTTTTCAAAACTCTTCCCACAATTCTCATAACCAACTTTCAGCTCGGCACAGCAGTTCATTTCGCATTCAAAATGCACTAAAACTACAAAATTACTTCGTACATGTCTCAAATCAACACACTAGCAAAGGTTGACAGCCAACACACACACTTTGTCACCCACAAAATAATGACCTAACAGTAAAAACACCAACAACAGGAAACTTTATACAATGTTTTCCTCTGTAAATGCTTTCTTTCTTCTACCTCTCTACTGTTTAGAATTCACTGCAATATATATGTTACTAGAATGAATTAGACAGTATGCTTCAATACTTTATATATTTTATGTTTTTGAAGTAATTCCAAAGTACAACGATTTGTATACACACCATCCACCGATACAGATAGGAATCAGCTGTGCATGGTTGGTCCAATTGTCCAATTGTTTTTATACCATTTAATTTTTAGATTCGAAATATATTTCATTACAATATTACTGTAGAAATGTGGCAAAATGCTGTGTTATTCAGTTTTGTATTATGTTATTGTTGTGAACTTAAGGTTAACAGTTTTGAAAACAGTGTGTACAAATTGACCTGTAGGTACACAAAGTTTTGGCGATTGTTGTGTCGAAGTGAGAAAAGAATTAATGTAATTTGAAAGATGTAGTCATTGAATGCATTTTGTGCCAAAGCAATGATAAATGATCCACAGTTTAGCCCACATATACTTCTGTTGGGCTCACTGCAGTGAAGAGTTTTAAAAAAAAGTGACCCAAGTATTGAGAAATGTGTCCTAGCGACTGTAAAAAACTGTAAAGGAGAGGACATATGAAGAGTATGGGGAAAAGGAGGGTACACTGCATTGGTGTAGTGGAAAGAAATAAGAGGAGAAATTGTAAGAAGTCGTGAACAGAAAGGAAGGGGACAGCAGGATAAAAGAGGAGTGAAGAGATGTAGAAAGTATACAGACTTTCAAATGTAATGGGAATCATCCTAATTGGCCGTGTAATAAATCATGGCTTCTTCTTGGGAGAAGCTGCTACTATGGCATGCATTCACGTCTATATTTAGAGTATTGTTTTATATTACAGTTTTTTACAATCATTTTGTTACTATTTTCAGAACCTTGATGTCATTTTTCATAACTCTAGACACAAAACTCACAACCAATGATCAAAATGCATATTTTTCAAACCCTTTTCTCAATTGCTTGGATACAATACACATAAAACTTAGATCATTTGTTCATTCAACAAAAATCACCTGTTCAATATGACACAACTTAACATCACAGTACTACTATTTCAAAAGGCAATTCACACATTACATTTCAAATGAGTATCTATTCATTTCCTTACAATGATCTAACTATCAATGGATACAACTGCTCAAAATGATGAGTAACTGTTGCGTTACTCTTAATGTATAGTTGTATGGAAACAGACACACAATCTTCCATGTTTACAGTAAATTATGACAGTTTCAAGATAACGAGATTCATTATCACCAATTAGAGTGGAGCATGAACCAATTAGACTACAATATCCATGGATGTAGCCTACTGTAATATTTAATATTTTTGCTTTGATTCCAATAAACCTGTGTTGTGATTGCACTGTAGTGTTTTGCATCAATATATTACACACTTTGTTCAGTGATTCCACTATGTGTGTATTCTCTCTACGACTGCAGTGCGTTTACAGAGATGTGTTTACTGTACATTGTAGACCATAATGAAACCTGGATCACCTATTTTGTTCTACAATATTTACAGTTTTTCTCGATTGCTTAAACACATTTCTTGAAATTATGCCTCATATTCTCAAAACAGTAAACACAAATCCATAACGTCTCACCCAATTCCCCAAACATCCTATTTTCAGGTCAAAATGAAGCTCTACACTCAAAACCATTCACTCTTGCTGAAAAACCAAACTTTGCCCTCAGACAGGACACACAAGCCCTCAAAAATACACACACTACAACATAGTCTTACACACTGGTGCTATAAATTCAGAACAACATTTCCAAAACTGGTAAGTCATGTTGCTTGTGCATGTTGCCCCTCCTCCAATTCCTCTTCCTCCTCCTCTTCCTCTTCCTCCTCCTCCTCCTCCTTTTCCTCCTCCTCCTCCTCTTCCTCTCCCTCCTCGACCTATTGCTTAATTTCTCTGTGGATCCATTGTTCCAAAACTCAGTAAACTGATTTTTATCTTTTATAAAAGATTGTATAACCTTTTATCTATCTATTGAAGGATCTGACTGATGTGTGTTCAATTTTGACTCTTAGTGTTTTCACCTGGGTAATTGTGTGCTAACTGAGCTGAAGCTGTGCTGACTTGAGTGAACAATTTTGAATGCTAGTGTTTTCTAAATGACCACGTGGTGTAGGCAATGAGAAATGAAGGGATTTGTGTGTAGAGTTTTGCTTTGACAGTTCAACAAATCTGACTAATGTGTCAAAACAGGGGAATAGTGTTCATAGTTCAGTGAAATGGGTGTGCTTTTTGATAAATGGCATTATGGTTTTGAAATTTTAGTTCAAAAGCCTGGTTATAGTGTTTAAGCAATCGAGAAAAACTGTAATGATTGTACGAACAATGACACGGTGAAACTATCGGTTGCTTGTCTGTGGGTGATCTATAGTTATGTTTCAATCGTATTTCACATTAAATTTGTTTTTTGATCCAATGATTGTGCAAGTGCAAGATTTCTTTGTGTGTCGATAGCTGAATAATGAATAGGGTACAAAATCAATAGAGAACAAACTAGTTTTGATGATTTGATAATAAATCCATTCCTAGAATAAACTGCAGTGCTTCATTATGCAGTGATATTGGTAGACTGTTTCGTCAGTGTAAGAGTAAAGCAACTACATTCATTTAAAGAAATGTGAAAAACTGGAAAAACCGTGCCTGCACAACCAACATGTCAGAACTTATAAAGGCTACACCCGAAATCACATACTCTCTTGAGTAGGCACATTTTTTGAATATGTAATTACTTCACAACCACTAAAAAAAGTTAGTATGCTCTATAATAGGCTATAGTATGAATGTGTGTAATATGAATGTAATCTGGACGTATAGGCCTACTGTCATTATCATGTGACCAGCGTCATTTGCGTCCTTCACTGTCATTCATAAATCCTCTCCTGTAGCATCATTAGTAGAAAATGAAGAACAAGGAATGTGCATCAGGTGCTTTTTTATGTTTTTAATTAATTTACGAAGCCACCATATATGTTATTGTTATATTATAATGCTATAATAGGCTATATCAGCCCGTTCTCATCCCAAGGCGTCATAAACTGACGCTTTTGACATTTCGTCTAAATCCAACGCACATGGCACCCTTTAGCGTCAATATGAGACGCAGATATATATGGGCCAGAAGGCGCCTCCTAGTGGTCTTACCCTAACCCTACCCCAGACCTAAACCTACCCATATTGAAGCTAAAGGGTGCCATGTGAAATGTCAAAAGCGTCAGTTTATGACGCCTTGGGATGAGAATTCGTTGAATATATTGTGTAGGCAATTAGCTTACTTCGCTGTAAATAGAAAACCCTGACAATAACACTGCTAAATACTTTTAAGTATTGTGATATTCCGCCATGTTGTTCATTTACATGCCCCCAACGCGTAAAGATCGGGGCTTAGAGAAAGTCCAGAGCTTCCTACTCATATTTACGACGTTGTGATGGCGTTCATGTGTGTTTAACTGTAATATACGATCTTTCCGACCTGCCCCGCCCCCTTTCAGCGCTGCGCTCGTTGTGTTCTGACTTCCGGTTTGTATTTCAGTATTAGGATTTATGAATGAACCACTTATTTTAAAATCTTGCCATTCTACTGACATTTGTTATGACATCCGCTTCAAACATTACAATGCTCATGATAACTGTCGTTCACTTTACAATACGTAAATCCACTTCAACAGCTAATTCGACAGTGATGACAGATTTGTAAAGATGGCTGCCTTGTTTCTCTGAAGCATAAGGTCAATAAAACTGCAACGCCTGATGACCTTAGTGGCCTACAATACAATTTACAATACACTAACAGACTCTAACCCCATTCATGACTTTAATGACTCACAATTTCTAATGTTGTTCCTTCCTTTTTAATAAAAGATAAGGGGCTTAGAATTTCTACCCTTTGCCCTGCTTTAATGTCTCATATTTTGGGGTTTGTCTATCAAACCCATCAGTGGATTGGTGTGTAGGGAAGTGAAACAGCCTCTAGATGGCGCCTGAGATCTCCTGATCGTTCATGCCAAACTCAAAAATATCTGTAATATGCACCTTATTGAAGTATGTGAGATCATGTGAGTTTGTTATCTTGTTATCTAACACCCACAATCAACCTTCATATTAAATGAAGAACGGCTAATACTTCCATGCTTTTGTTTTAAAGCATACTGAACTTGACTGGATGTTATGGATAATGATGAGTCTTGATCAGTCGGGGGTTATTCTGATAGAACCACCGGCTGGTAGTGGTACATTATCCCACTTATTACACGGCTACTTGCCACATAAGTAAAAAATTAGACACGAAATATTGAGTTGAAATATTTTATTAGGTGTTTTTAAAAACCCAAGTCTTCCGATGAGAGGGCAGTTTCAGCGGCGAGTTCAGAGACGTATGGTATAGGCCTACAGTCATTCATATCACTACACAGTATTTCGCCACATAAATAATTATGGGGATATTGATTTCAGATTGAACTGTTTTAAAATCGTACCTGTTTGTATCTCATAATCCAACAGTGTACAAAACAATAGTCACAAGATGGCAGCAGCGTTTAGTAGTAGGCTACAAGAGAGAGTGAGTCCACGATACTGGATGGCATAATTAAATAACTACACAAAATATTCATTCGACTGACTTTTAATATTTTATTAGCTCACCAAGCGCAAAACCTCCACGAAGAAAAGCATTTAGCGCTGCTGACTTCAATGACCCGGATGAGCCTGTGTTTCTGTGTTCAGCGGTTGTTATCTGGGAACAACACACCGCTGGATGGCGCTATTGACCAGTTCAGCAATGAAGTGAGGTAAGCAGGGCTTGACAACAACGCAGTCACTCCTACTAGCCACTTTGGTGGGTTGAATTTTATATGATATACATTTTTCAATTGTAGTCTTTTAAAAAGGCATCTGAAATAATAAACTAAGTGCAATCTAGTATTGGCAGTAATTTTGATTTTTCGATACATATTGATACTGAAATATCTGAAACTCTTCCGCAGAATAGATACAAAAGACACCAGCTTTGTGTTCTCGCTCTCTAATCTCTCCGACAGCGAGTCGACACACCAACCCTTTACTCACTCGTTTTATTTGCTCCGGATGAATATTGTTGGTACAGGGCTTGAATTCTGGCGAGGGATTGCGCGTATTGAGCATAATTTTACTCATTCCAGCAGATTTTGACACACAGACACCCAAAGTGCGTCCACATAAACTATATTGGCTATATAAAACAGTATAATGGGTCCGTGCGTCAGGTCTTAAAGTGACAGTAGCCTAATATAGGCGACCGGCTGCCAAATTATGAGATGCTATTAAAAATATCTATATGGTAGCTATTACCATAGATATCCATAATAAAGGCTAGATGTCTCGTCCGCGCTGCTGGCCAATGGAGGTCGACGTCCGCACTGGCGGCCATCTTGTCACAGGCAGCTCGCTCACTCGTAACATTGTGTTTTAATGGTGCATGTACTTTTTAAATAACCATAACTTGCTCAATTTTCTACCGATTTTCAAACGGTTTGGTTTGTTATAAACGTCAGAGATGTAGTTATGACACTGCATACTTATGAATAATATGTGTCTAAATAAATAATCATCCAGAATTATAGCCACGTTAATAACGTTTGTAAGGAACCAAACCGTTTGTAAATCCGTCAAGATTTCAGCGAGATAAGAGTATTTGTGTTCGTGCCGATCACTCATCTTACATCAGGCACCACAGAGCCCGCCAGAAAGCTTGCCTGTGACAAGATGGCCGCCGGTGATGACGATAGAGACTCCGCCGTAAGACATCTAGCCTTTATTATGGAGATCTATGGTTATTCCCCCATGGTATCGGTGTCCAAATTGTGTCCAGTGAAAATGCTGAGCGGCTCGTAACTTTGGAAAACCACTAGCCACAGTGTCTGGTGAGCAAAAAAGTTCATCTCAAGCCCTGGATGTAAGCATTGGGCCCTGGAGATTTTGTCCTTCTGATTTGATCAGAGGTGCAAGAACTCGCAACAGCACAATACTGTAATTTTAACTCAGAATTGAAGATTTAAGCAGAAAAACTAGTAAATAGATCCACTGTGTGTTCTTGAAGTCTTGTGTATTTTCTGCAGCAGTAAATAACCTTGTGGGAGTTTCCGTCGACAGACAAAGTGAGTTCTGATTAGATTAAAGATTAGGAAAAATAACTGGGACAGGAAGAGATCACCGCAAACTTCTGTGTGTCGTATTAAGCCTTTGAGGCAATCTGTGCTGATTGTGTGGTCAAGTGAATTGGGAAAACCTGAACATATAGGTTTACAATATTCAAAATGATTCATGGCATATTGATGAGAATTGATGCCTTACAGTGTCATGCAGGAATACAGTAAATATTCTGAGTTTTCGTTTCAGAATTAATGACAAATAATGTCCAAGATGATGAAGATATATTAAAAATAAAGATTAAAAGTTGATTTGTTTTAATATCTAGAAAAAAAAATCTAAGATTTAATGGTGGAATCATACAATTATACCTTGAATACATGGTAACATCCTAATCAACTAATTTTCAAAAGCCTTTTTGTTTCTTTTTATGATTTTTGAATGGATACGTTTTCCTGAAAATGTTATAGGAATGCATAAAACATGATATTTGTTCAAATAATTGACTTTTGAAAATAAACCGTGTCATAAACAAATCAAAATAAAATGTTTTTAACCAACTTACGGTAACACTTTACAATAAGGTTCATTAGTTAACATGAACTAAGAATGAACAATACTTCTACAGCATTAATTCATCTTAGTTAATGTTAATTTCTACATTTACTAATACATTATTAAAATCAAAGGTTGTGTTTGTTAACATTAGTTAATCCACTGTGAACTAACATGAACAAGCAATGAACAGCTGGATTTATATTAACTAACATTTACAAAGATTAATAAATACTAACACATGTATTGTTCATTGTTATGGTAATGTTAACTAATGAACCTTATTGTAAAGCGTTACCCTTAATTTAGACACTTTAAGCGGCACGATAAATACCGTAAGTGAATTTCAATTCTGAAAAGGATTTGAACATTGAATCTGTTTTTGGACACAGTAATATATCTGGGTGAAGCTGAATCGGCCCTTGAGAATGAAGGTGCTCTTCTTCTCTTGCTCTCTTCCTACTGGGAAACTTCTCAGTGACGTGATGATGATGACGTTTCAATGAGGGAAAGCTTGAAGGGCACAGATGGAAAATTATTAATTAAAAAAAAAAATCCCTCGACATTTACATCATTAAAAACTAGTATGAAACCCACCTCTGTGTAAGGTGAGGTCTAACATTATATCATAACACAAATTGTTATATCTTATTATATCATAAATTATAATTATATCATAAAACTTTGATCCGAAGGTCCCCTTTAACACATTCTGTTAACTATAAGTAATGTTTCCCCGCAACGACTAACTCTCATTAGTATTAGACTGTAAGGGTTAGTGGAATAAGTTGATATGCAGTTGCAAAGTTACTTAGAAAGTCTGCTAGGGAGCATCAAAATAAAGTGTAAGCAGAAATGTAATAGATATCAAAATAGAAGATTTCAACATCAAAAATCAAACAGTTATTTAGTCATTGATGTTTAAAAGGCCACAGTTGTTGGGGCATTTTCTACAGTAATTTCTCTTTAAATCAAAAGGAACGTTATCTTTGCGTAATGCTTTTCCCATACATACATCATATGGTGTTTCCATGCAAATGAATGGAAGTAAACTAATGCAATAACCGTTATTCTTCAGTTTCCTTTGGAGGGATTTCTGTATATTTCTCATTGGGTTACAGGATGTGCACTTTACACATTTAGTTCCCTTTAAAGTGACGTATATATATCTGAGTGAAACGGCTTCTCGGATGAGGAAAACTGCCAGGAATTGATTGGATCGCTGTCGTTTGCTGTTTGCTGCAAGTGTTTCATGTGAGTCAGAGGTTGTTTAAAAATAAGCATTTACACGGATTAATAATTTATAATAAATACTGCAATATTCTATGAAATAACAAGACGAGTTGATTCAGATTTCATGGTAAAAGAACTAAAGCCGGGGTTTGAGGCGCTGCAGGGCGTCAGGTCTATAAAAATTTATTTCTACTTAGTTTAATATGTTCTATATGTTCTTTTATGTATGACTGAAATCTCTTATATCATAGTTGATTTGTGTAGTAGAGCCTTAAGAAATATAAATCTTCAGTATCTCTGTCAAACAGTGGCACAATGAATCCAGGGCATGTCAAAGGATTTAAAGTTTTGAGAAAGAGCACTAGTTTAGCAGAATGTAAAGATGTTTCTTCGTGTTATTAATCTAAGGTGTTAGCCAGTGTTACCAAGACATTTGGAATGTATTGAATATGAAGAATGAATGACCATGGCGAGAAATGAAATGTCACTCACTCTTTATTGCACTATTTTTGATGGGAACTTCTGATCAAGTTCTCTTGAATGACATGCACTCTAAACTTTACACCCACATCATCATCATCATCATGCACTATATGAATCTTTATGATTCGCCTAGCAAATCTGCCTCGTCATTCTGCAAAATGGGCGTTCTTTGTGTCTATCATAAAGTGTGAACATTTTATTTTTATTTTTTTAAATACAGAATATAAGCTAGCAGTCTTTATTCATTCTATATACATGTTTACCGTGGCACCGGTAATCTACTAATAAACTAACTCTTTAAGAACAAGTTCAAGTTAGTTAGGGGACCCTATATTAACCCCATACCAAGATTTTAGAGTAAACAATTGAAATGTGAATATTTGTATAATAGCAGCATTAAATTATTTATCTAAGAGTATCTTGCAGTTTCCTTGCGCTTTAATATTGAATTAAACTGTCAATCTTCCCAGCTAACAAAAAAATGCTCTAAAAACGTTTCACTTACATGTTTCCATTAAGTTATGAAAACATTACTTCTGAATGTTCTATGAATGTGCAAAACGTACAGAAAAATTCCATTTTATCATTCTTCAAACATCATTGGAATGTTACTTTAGAATGTTCTCTGAACATTCTGAAACAAGTGGTAACATTTCAAAAGGGAACGTACTAAAACATTTAAGAAAAAACGGTAATAAGGTTCATTAGTTAACATTAGTTAATTATATGAATTAACATGAACTAACAATGAGCAATACATTTGTTACAGTATTTATTAATCTTTATTAATGTTAGTTAATAAAAATACAGCTGATCATTGTTTTTTTGTTTTTTTAATTCATATAATTAACTAATGTTAACTAATGAACGTTGTTGTAAAGTGTTACCAAAAAAAGAAAGTTTTTGTGCTAACGTTTTGAGAATATTATTAAAGATCAGAACTTTGAACAAACATAGTAATGTTACTAGAAGAACGTTGATCATAACTTTGAGAGAACATTATTTCTGAAAACGTTCGGGTTGTTACTGTCAACCCTGTTACCTTTCTGAAGTTATGATGACAGAGTGAGGATGGCACAATGCCACGAATGAACACAAACATTATACTTGTTTGGGTAACACTTTATTTTACAGTGTCCTTGTTACTGTTAAATTTACCATAGTAATAACAGTAAATTATGCATAATTCCATGCAACTAACCCTCAACCAAATCCTAATCTAACCCTATAGGAAGTAGGCTACATGTAGTTACTTAATATTAGGCTACTTAAATATATAATTGCACTATAACAATGACGTAACCCTTGTTTGATTGAATTACTTTAAAAGTCACAAATGAAAAACTGACAGAATGACCCTTGTGTTACCCCATAAAAATTCATTTCTTGTAATGCACATTCATACTTTACATTAAATGGAACTAGAACATACATGCTTGTAAAATGCACAGGCTGGGACTTCCAGTGTTGTTATGTTTCCATATCTCACATAACTACCAGCTATGGGTGTGGCGAATCAAACGTCGTGCTTTACGTCATCGACTCGCACGTAACGTAAGCGTTCAGCGTCACTCGCGCACTGACTGACTCCCCCTGGCGGAGAAGACGAAGAGAAAACGCTCATAATGGGTTGTGAAAGTGGAAAGTACCTTATGGAAATCCCCTACTGGCTTTTATGTACTGGTATCAATCGGGCTGTCTGAACTAGAGCGTATACTTTGCCGTGTTTTGGACGCGTCTCAAGCGAGCTGTGAAATCCAGTGGATCTCTTAAAGCGCCATGGACGATTAAAGTGGACTGAGTGAAGTAGCAGCAGAGCCAGAGCATCTTATGGGCTTTGTTGGTGGATACCGACATATTGAACAGGTAAGAGTTGTCCGATTCATCGCTGCCCGTTCCCTCGCCTCTCTAATGTCGCGTTTAGACTCTTTCCTAAAGCAAGCGAGCTTGATTTCTCGCATATTGTCTCAAGCTCAAACGCCAGGCTGTCTTGTACGGACGGATACGGTCTTGAACGCCACGGATTTTGACAGCCATTGTTTGCGAAGACGTCACTTATCAGCGATTAAGAACGTTTAACGGAGAAAACGTTCTATTGTTGCCATGGGGACATATAGCTTCCGTTCGAGTGCTACAGTGTTCCATTGTCTAACGGCTTCTTCTGTCAAGGCAATTACGTAATTCGAACGTCAGCAACTGATGTTCTTCTAGCCTAATATTTCGCGTCGGTCTCTATTGTCCCTTTTGTGCTTTGTGTTTAATAAAACTGGATGTCGCTTTCCTCACGAATATTTCGCGAGAGGTATTTAAGGGAACACTGCCTGAATAAGTTCCCCCTAAAGAACCCCGGCAGCCGAGACAAATAAATGGTGCCCTTGCAGTCAATGGCATTTTTGTCTGAACCTATGATCTATTATCGCCTGTTCTGATAGTTTTGGAAAAATCATTGTGGGGGTGGACTTATAAATATCTCCGCCTTTCACTCATCTGACCTCAAGGGCCCTTTACCATGAGACTGGAATACACCATTAGCTTTCAGGGGCCACCATCAGTCTTTCAGTTCTTCACCTTTAGGGTGGAGGGAAATGAGGGGAAATTCTTGTGTGCTGCACATGGTCGTGGGTTGAGCGCTCCTGACAATGGTGTTGTTGTTTCATGTCTTCTTTCACAGTGATAGATTGGTTCCCCACTCCAGACACCATGTCTCAGGGCCAGAACTTCCTGCCCAAGTTCCTGTTCGTGAGTAACCTCCTGAAGGCCGTGAAAATCAGAGAGCGGGTTCCCAATGACGTGGTCAAGCCTTCGTCCAGCAGCGGCCTGATCCATCACCTGCGCAGCATGCATCGCTACACCCTGGAGATGATCCGCATGAGCCAGTTCCCGCAGGCCTTCCGCGAGGTCATCCAGGCGGCCATCTTGGACAGGGCCATGCAAAGCTCGCTGGAGCAGGAGAAGAGGTTGAACTGGTGCCGTGAGGTCAAGAAGCTGGTGCCACTGAGAACCAACGGTAATTATGCTGTGATTTTATCAGCTTGAGCGCAAGTCACGTTTCCTTCCAATGAAACGGCGACGTTAAAGTCTCTTTGTATTGGTTTATATTAGTTAATAATACATCAATGCTCTTAAGATCATTCTTCTTGGGAAGTGCTCAGTGTTGGGTATGTTACTCTTAAAAAAGCAGCTACTAATTACAATCTTTAGTTTCTGCACTAAAAAGTAGTGCATTACTTAATAATAATTACTTTCTCAATCCCAAATCAACCTATCAACACTACAAGGATAGGCATGAGACCGCTTTAATTCTTTCAAATAAATAATATAAAATTGCGCAAATTATTATTGAACTGACCAAAGGGACAAGGTTTCATTAAAAACATACATTTTAACAGTAAACATTAAATGTTGATGTTAAATCCACTATTGTTTTATATCAAATTGTTCAATAGTCTATACAGAAAAGTAAAGATTAATTCCATACTTTACTTTTTCAAGAGAAACGTAATTTAATTACAGTAAATATAATTACTTAGTAATACATTACCCCCAACACAGGAAATGCTTCATAATCTGGATGTTATAACTAGTAATAGGCTGATGTGTGTGTGTATATATATATATATATATATATATATAATTAATCACTATTTCCCCATTTTTTTGGCTGATAATCATGTCTTCTTGGTCAGTTACCAAAAGTGGCTAGCGCTTTATTTTGCAGTGTCATTCTTACATTGCACGTAATGTAGAAATAACTATAAATTATGCATAATTACATGCAACTAACCCTAAACCTAACCCTATAGTAAGTACATGTAGTTAATTAATATTACTCAGTACTGGAATGTATAATTACAGTGTAACAAAGACACCTTAAAATAAAGTGTAACCCAAAAGTGATATTTCTCTTATAGTGTAAAAACTATTAAATTCATCACAGTGATTTTATATGCATCTCAAGTGCTGTTGTTATCAGAATCATAACATCTAAAGATATTAAAAAGCTATATCGTTAGACCACTTTAAAAAAAAAAAGATGGGAAAATCCTGCACTGTCTGTCACACAGATGTTTTTCCCCTCAGTTTGCTGTACGGGGCCGTGCCGTGATGCTGGGCTCCAGCGAGTGTGTGTGACTCTGGTGTTTCTCTCGCTAGCTCAGGGTCAGGTCGCTCTGCTCTTCTCTTATGAGTAATGCTGCGAGGGAAACTTCTCTGTACTTGCCATTGTTGCTCCATTGTACAGTCACTATTTACAGTAACTGAAATTAGCTAAACAGAGACTACACGCATCTCATTACCTTCATTACCATTTATCTGGAATAGTCAACAACCTAGTGCTGTTTGTTAGTTTCATCATTTGATCCAGTTGTGATAGTAGATGTCGTTTTGCCATGTCTAGTTCCTGATAGCTTCTCGTTTATGTATTCTGGTAAATTTCTTGCATTTAAAAAAAAAAAAATTCTGGACAGCACATATTTGTCCTCATTATGAAACGGGAATTTCCTGTTTTAAATCACACGGGATTATGAAAGCGCTAGACTGGAACATGTTGTTTAAAACGGTAAGACCCGTACTAGAATATAGAGGGGAACTGGAATAAATGTAACGCCTCTAATAACGTAATACACAATGCAGCCAAAATGGCCATTTTAGGTCTACAAGTGCTAGGCTTATGTTTCCTTCAAAACTTGTATCTGTGTTTGTCTTTATTTTCTGCCCTGATTTGTTAGGAATATTTTAAAAAAGCCCTTCCTAGTTCCTATCTGCATGTTTGCATGAACGGTAGATTTGAGACTGCTGATGTTTTTTACTAATTTATAAAGTGTGTCTTTAGGATTTCAAGTTTAGTCAGATAGTCTGGTGCTATTAAAGCGGAGGATATGTCTACAGTTTGAGGGTGTATTTTGTACATTTATGTATTTATCCAAAGCAACTTACATTGCAATATTAATATTATTATTAGTTTTTGCATTCCTTGGGAATTGAATCATGACTTTGGCACCATTGCTGTGCAGTTTGAGCTACAGGAATACTACTGTGTACAATAATATTTATTATATAAATATATATATATAATATAGTATTTATTGATTTACTATTAAACCCCATTGCAGTTATGCAACATGAGTAACGAATGGACTAATTGGTATTGATAATGGATGACTTCTGACAAGACAAAGATGTCTAAAGCAAAATTACAAAGCTGTAGGTTAAATAGTTTGTGTAAATCAATTACTAAAGTAAAAATGGGAGAACTGGACAATCATTTTATCATATTTACACAATCATTTTCTTGAGGGCACACTTTTCTCCTGTGACCATTATTGCAGAACGCGTTGAAAAGGATGTGATTTTCTGTTCTCCATTGTGGGGTTGCTGCTTTGAAACTGTAACTTCCCAAGTGACAAGTATCACATAATTTACAGTAAAGTGTTTAAATACAGTCAAGCTGAAAATATGGTAAGCGACACTGCAAACTATTAGCAAAAAGTGGCTAACTGTGAAAGTATTTGAGGAGGGAATATCTTTATACATAGTAACTCAAATGAATCAAACTTGAAGACCAAAGCGGTGATGAGCAGAAACTTCATTTAATAAGAAAAAAAGTTAATGGTTTGTTTGAGACCAAATGTCCAAGGACAAATTGGTAAATCGTCTATGATAGAAAGTCCAAGCTTGACTTAAATGAATCTACTTTAAAGAGGACATAGAGCTCGATCTGCTGTAAATCTGCATTCTCGACATAAAACCCCAACTTGTTAAAGTCCCCCTGTAGTCAATAACTGTATCCCTTAAAACTCATCTTTGATCACCTATGACATAGGCCTGTTTAAATGTTTTTCCTTGGATCCACTGGTTGACGATCACACGTTGATCTGATTGGTTACAAGGTCGTTTGTGACGTCAGAAACACCAGCGATTTCAAACCGTGTGTTTGAGACTGTCTTTGGTTCACTGCAGTTTTAAGCAGAAAATACTCAGCAATGCTGTCGACTTATGAACTTACACATGGTGTGTCTTAAAGCGTATTAAAAACACCACATAGACACATAAACAACATTAAAAGCTGGATTTTCACCACAGGGGGACTTTTAACAATTTGTAACTGGAAAAACTACGTATTTTGAAAAGTGCTTCTGGGAAATGTGGCTAAGTTAGTTGTTGTTATAAGTTAGCAGTACTACTTTTAGATAGTTCGAGTTTATTTGTAATGTTATCAATTCAGATCCATTTCTTTATATGTTAATGAGAGTATGATTTAGAGGTGATGTAGAGAGTTGAAACTTACTCTTGTGTAACAAAAAGAAAACACTGTATAGCCTATTATGCACTGTACAAATAGTTTCCATATAAAGAATAGACGGGTTAAAACCTCCATCTACTTGGGAACATTTTGGTCTTTTGTGTTGATAGCAGCAGGTACAGACACAAACCATGGCTTTGAACAATAGCACAGGTTTAAAGAACAGGAACTAGATCATGTGTTCAGACTTCCCTTATCGGCCCTAGAGATGGCATGGGCACGGCACAGGCATTCCTGTACAGCATCGGCCCTCCTCTCTGGAAAGTCCAGATGCTTTATATCATGGCTCTGGTGTCAAGAGGAGTCAAAAAGTTGAAGTCAAGCCCTTACGGCGCTTAATCAGAGAATCACATACTAGGGAAATTCCTCACAGTTGTTTCACACAAGCTCGCGCGCACATGCAAATGCGTACGAATGCACTTGAGCACACACGTTGCACAACATCAGAAAGAACACATAATCTAGGCCATGTACAAAGTTCTGCAGAGCATGCTTGTTTTTTTAAGTGTTCAAGTTACTGAATGGTTAGGTTACAGCAAAGTTAGTGATTTACTAAAGTATATAAAGAGTTTTGAGACTCTAAAAAAAATCCCCTACATGTTCGAACTGATGTTGGCTTGTTATAAGGAGTTGATTTAATTGCTTTTGCATGGATATGGTCACATGTTCTGTTTTTAATATGCACACAGTTTGGATGAAACTGATATCTTTAAACTGCTTTAACAACTCTTGTGGAAATCCCCCTGAATTGCTTTTTATCTCATCCTTAATCTTGCGTCTTGACAAACACAGCTGAACTAACCTTTAGGTGTAAAAGATATTGCCGTCAGTGTATGCAACAACAAAGCAAAGATTGTATATGTAGTTTTCTATTTTTTTTGTTGCTATGTAATGCATGCCAACCGGTTGCTAAGGCTCTCTATGTTATGTCAATCTTGATGATTGTGAAAGTCCAAACAGGAACAGCAAGTTTCATAGCCTTTTTGTAAATGCATGAATACGTCCTTTACGAACTTTTATGACCTGAGGTTTTTTTTTTTTTTTTTAAGTAAAGCAAAGCCTGTCTGCAAACGTGATTATGTATGTGGAAGGTGACGCTATCCTTCAGGACATCCCATACAGTCAAACCAAAATTTATTCAAACACCTTCAACATAAACATTATCACAGTTTATTCGCTATAGTTTAGAAAATGGTAATAAAATATGAGCAGAACTCAGAGTTATCAAATCAGTTGATATTTCACTGGTTTTGTCCGTCCTTCGGTTAGACTCTCACAAATTAATTGTTAAATTTAGATGTTAAATTTAACTACACAATTAGATAATACCAGTTTAGCTCAACCGATTAACAAGCAATGCTTATTTTTGTTCAGTTTGTGGTGTAAAAAGGTCACATAAACAAGTAAAGAAAAAAACTTGGTCAGGTCAAAGTGTCTGAATAATGTTTGGCCCCAATCCACTGTAGGAAGAATTTGTTGGGTATAATGTGTCACAGTTTACTTTATTTTGCTCTCCTCACTTACATAAATGAACTATAGTGTCCTGCACACACTAGTAAAAGAATATATCTGGTGTCTGATTAATTTTTGGTTTGACTGTATAATGGCAGACTTGCATGCTTCCATGTTTGCAGAAACTGAGTGCCGATTTGTGATTAATTCCTCTGGAGCCTCAGGATAATAATGTCCACATATTATCACCACAAGAACATGCACCATCCCAAGCCCTTCCCAGTCATTTCACCGTCTCGGTTAACTATAGACCCAATATAGTCCGACTATGAGGAACCCACTTCTAGCCAAAATAACCTTGAATTTGTTTACATGTCGTTTTTGCCAAATTACTTGCAAGATATATGATATTCCATCATGTAGTAAACCATGATTACAAGCTGTTTGGTTTCATTTCGTTACTCATTTAATTTCTCTGTTATCTAATTGATGACTAGACTATTCTTGGGTTATGGTTTAGACCATTTTTTTGTAAATTTTCACTGACAGAGTGTCCAAATTTTGCCTAGACGTCAGGGCTGTGTTTGGACTGCCATTAGACGTCTTTTAAACGCAAAATTGCTTGCTGGGTTGTGACTGTCCAGAGATATAATCTGTGTTTGTGTGTTTTGGTCTAGGTGATGGGAACTGCCTGCTTCACGCAGCCTCTCAGTATCTACTAGGGGTTCAGGACACAGACCTGGTGCTCAGAAAGGCTCTTTACGCAGTACTGAAGGAAACAGACACTAGTAACTTTAGGACACGCTTTCAGACAGAGCTTCTGCACTCGCAGGAGTTCACCCAGACCGGCCTGAGATACAGCACTTTGGTAAGCACTTCCGCCTTCACGACGAACATGCAAAATTGTCCAAAACAGCCAGGCAAAAAAATCATAACATTGTCCTTTGGATATGACAAGGGTATAACTCATGGATATTTGCATTTTTTCCTTTGGATATGACAAGGGTATAACTCATGGATGTTTGCAATTTGTTTTGCTTCTCAGAACTGGGAGGAGGAATGGGTTAAGATTGTAGAAATGGCTTCTCCAGTGTCCAGCAGTAATGGCCTACAGTTTGACTCTTTAGAGGATATTCACATATTTGTGCTTTCAAATATTCTACGGAGGCCAATTATTGTTATTGCAGGTACGTATCCATAACACAGGAGCATTTCAATAGAATTGCACAAACACATGTGCATCAACATGACCATAATATATGAATTTTCTCTCAACAGACCAAGTACTTAGAAGTATGAAGTCTGGTTCCTCCTTTTCACCCCTCAATGTGGGGGGCATATACCTGCCTTTGCATTGGCCTCCCGGAGAATGCTACAAATATCCCATAGTGCTTGGATATGACTCCCAGCACTTTGCACCCCTGATCACAATCAAAGATAGTGGCCCAGGTACGTCACTAGACATTGCACTACTCTTGTTGCCTGAAAAAGTTTAAGAATCATTGGAATGGTACAAAACTTGGTTTTTGCACTTGTTGTGTGAACAAAAAAAAAAATCATGGACATGATTCGAAAAGGTTAAATGGTCCTGTAAAAAATAGTCACACTTGTGCTCCTCGTGGTCTAAAGTGAGCGCATTGGAAATGAATGGGAGACGAATTTCATCTAGTGGAAACTTTTGGTACTGCGGCCAAACAAAATCTTATTGAAAGCTCATTTTTTGAGATATCAAGGTCAAATTTGGAACACAACTTATTTAGATTAATGGCTTTGATTTTCTTGCAGTTTTATAGTAAAACGTGATTTAGAAAATATACACTTCATATAAAAATTGAAAATAGTATTTTTGTGCCGTTTTCATAACAATTAACATAAAATTCTGTTCCTTTTTTTAAGTTTACTTGTTTTGTTTTTTTACTTTTTTCACTTCAGCAATAATCCGCCAAGTGTCGTCTTTAAAAAGAGATCTGTTGCTTTAAAGCTTTCAAGTTTTACGCAGTTTAAGTTGGAAATGAAATTTTCAGGTCTATGCTTAAAAAGTGTATAAATGGATTATAAATACAGCATAAATATAATTTAGTATAAAAAAATCCCCTAAAAATACAAAATATGAAATAAAAAACATGATCAAACTAAAACTAACTCATTGACGGAAAAAAAAGTGGTAATAGTTGGCCCAGTGTATTTGAATATGTGATGTTTGTGACCCGTTCAGAGATCCGTGCGGTCCCGCTGATAAACCCGGGACGGGGAGGGTTTGAGGAGCTTCGATTGCACTTCCTGACAGAAAAGGAGCAGCAACAGAAGGAGAAGTTGCTAAAAGACTACCTAATGCTTATAGAAATCCCTGTCATTGGCCTGGGCTACGATCCCACACAGATTATCACTGCGGCCAGGTATGAGTTAATACACTCTTTATTGAAGTCTTGCTGGTTGTTCCTCAGTGTAACCCTAAAAAGTTATGGCGCTTAAAATGAATACCTTTTTATACAACAACATAAAGTGAACTTACTTAAGTTGGACTATGACACTATTTTCTTCTGGAAACAACGTTTGTTGCATTATTTTCCTGTTATCACTGTAAAGCTGCTTTGAAACGATCTGTATTGTAAAAAGCGCTATATAAATAAAGGTGACTTGACTTTTTTTAAATCTTGAATCCTTCCTCCATCAGACTTGATGAAGGCAACCTACCTGAGGATATGAACCTGATGGAGGACTACCTACAACTGGTAAACCATGAATATAAGCGCTGGCAAGAGGATAAGGAGTCATCATGGGCCCCCCAATCCCAGCGTCCCCCTCCCTTCTCAGTCTCCCAACTCTCTCTCATCGAGATCCGCTGTGCCACACCCCGATGCACCTTCTACGTCTCGGTGGACACCCAACCCCACTGTCACGAGTGCTTCGAAAAGCGGCAGGCGGGTCGGAAACCAGAGGCCATTTCCAGCTCAAATCATTCGTCGTCCTCGGACCCGGAGAGCCGGGGGAGACTGGAGCGCTCGGTCCTTCCTAGCCCTCGTTCTGCTCCCCCTACGGCCCCAAGTCTAAGCCTTTACAGTGAGACTCACGCCATGAAGTGCAAGACACCCGGATGCTTGTTCACACTCAGTGTGGAGCACGACGGGTTGTGTGAACGCTGCTTTACGGCGAGGCAAAACCGGTCCGCTGCCAACAGGCCGTCTCACGGATGGTGCCACGGTCAGTGGGCGCAAGGCGGCCGGGAACGAGAGAAGGAAACGGAGAGGGAAAGAGAACGAGAACGAGAAAGGGACACCGAGAGATGCGTAATGTGTCGACAGGAGGTTTTTAGGATATTCAATGGTCTTTGCCCGCCCTGCATGCAGAGGACTGCTGTTTCCGAGAGGGGAGATGCCCAGCAAGAGGAGCCTTCGACTGAAGCCTCGGTGTGGGCAACGCATCGGGAGACCGAACGCACGGGCACCACCGGACACACCTGGCAAACGCCTGCCGCCCGTTCCTGTAAACGCTCCGGATGCCAGTTCTTCGGGACGGCAGAGAAGCTGGGATTCTGCACTATATGTTATCTAGACTACCAGACCAATCACCGTAAGTGCAACTATTCTGCATTCACACACAATTCTAGTAGTATCTCTCTAATGAACAAGGAAATATCATCTCTCAAGTATAATCAGGGTTTGAAATTAACTCTTTCACTCACCGGCTAATTTGGTTCCTACATTTTTAAGTGACCTACAATGCCACATTTTGCTAAATGTCATAATCATTTGCTCATTGTTTCTGCCTTCAATTATTACATTGTTTAAATTAATACATTTTTAGCTAACTGTGATTCTGTATATGTACATTTCTGAAATACATAACTTACCTCTGATAACAGATCACTCTAAATTGTAACGTGGACTCATGCATCTTCTGTAAAGCTGCTTTGAAACGATGTGTATTGTGAAAAGCGCTATACAAATAAATGTGGATCGAATTGAAATGTGAATTTCCGGCCATTCAGAACTTAGACTAAAAGAAGAACAAATTAACTGTGTCACAGCTTATATATATTCTGCGCAATACACTGTATTTAATATATCATGATGACTCAGGAGTCGAGTATTTGCGCTAAATCTGCACAAATTTGGCCTACATAAACTTCCCCAGCAAAGTGAGTAAACATAATAAGTAACACGTTGGCGGGTGTGAATTTTAAACCCTGGTTATAAAGTCTCCACTTCCTTCTGGGTTCAGGAAGCAATTCATAGACATTGTGACTTCGACCACAGGAGCAAACGTGTGATTTTCTTTGTCCGTACAGAGGCCACCCCTGCTATTGTCCAGCCCAGGCACACGTCCGAGGCGGGTTTCCAGAACTGTCCACGGTGCCGAGGTCAGGGATGCGGGGCCGAGGGAAAGGCCATGCTGGAGGGTTACTGCAACAAGTGCTTCGTGAAGGAGCAAAGCGCTAGACTCAACCAAGCTGCTAGCAGGGGCTCTAACTCCCCACCTCTTGTCACGGTAAGTGTCCTTATTTGCTGTTGTGGGGGAAGTTTGGCTCTGCTTAAGTGTTGAAGAACCATTAAAGCAACAAGCTCTGTTGTTTCTGTCCAGCGGGCCTCGAAACCACGTCCACCGCCAGTGCTCACCCAGGCTCAGTGTCGGCGTAGCGGTTGTAAGAACCTGTCCCCTGGTTGCACAGAGCTGTGCCCGGACTGCATCACCCGAGGCCAGCGAGAGGGTCGGCGTGCCCAGGCGCCCAAAGAGAAAAGCAAACAGCGCTGCAAGACGCAGGGCTGCGATCACTACGCCAATCAAGAGAAACAAGGCTACTGTAACGAATGTGACCACTTCAAGCAGATTTACCGAGGCTGACTAAACAGTTCAATGTCAAAAAGGGCCTAGTTCATCGTGCATTCTTGTGCATGCTGGCGAACACTCTTACACAAGGAACTTTGTGCCCAAAATCCTCCACCTGTCTTGGGCAGGGCCTAAAAAGCCCGGTGGTGCTCTAGAATTGGTGATTACCTCTCAAATGAAGTTTTGGTCATTTGTATCATGTGTGTGTGTGTGTATAGGACTTACGTGAGATGCTAGCATACAGAAACTTATGATACACAGTGACGTCTAGTCACACACCTGTGGCGTCTGCTGTTTATATTGAACAGGGTAATTAATTGCAAACTTTGTTGAAAAATTGACGTGAGCATGTATAAGAATTGATCAGTTTAGAAACAAATTTGACCAAAGTTAATTTACTGAAAGTGTCTAAGCCAATGTGCATCGCCACTGCGGACTGCAGAAAGCCAACAGGCCTTTTGGAAGTACAGGAATGAGACGTACAACAGGGTATGCAGAGACCACCGAAGGACAGCATTTGATAGTTTATTCATAAAATGTAGGTTAAGTGCCAATGAGAGCTCGCTAAGCAGAGCTCGAATTTCATTTCCTGCTGCACCATGTGATGTCTGCAAGCAGAACGAATCTGTTGCCTTTGAGAATGTTTTTGTTTACCATTGATCACTTTTTCGCAAGTCCTTCTTGCTCTTGAAACTATTTTTCACTTTTGCTTGCCTTGCTAAACTTCATATGACTTGGTCTGTTCTATTGAATAGATATGTTCATTCTTCTGTGGCTGAAAAATTCCTTAAGTGCAATGAAACCCAGATACTTGACACCTCCCCGATGAATAGTGCTGATGAAATTACATTAAGCTGAAGGGAATTGGCGTGCCAAAAAAAGGACGTAAAAAACACTTTGACGTGAAAATACTTTGCGATGTCTGAAATCCCCGTCGGGATTAAACAGCTAAGCGAAAACGTATCAGTCCAAACTTAAACGAACCCAGGTAGGAAACGCCCCGCTCCTAGATCTGTGAAGTCCCTGTTTCTTGCTGTTCTTGCCCAGCCACATTCTTTTGGTTGCACTACTCTCCTTTAAACACACAATGCCTCAGTCTATCCTTTGCATATGTTTAGTATGCACAAACTGACATTCTCTATTTGAATATTTCCGAAATATCTGCAAAGACATAAAGAGAAAAGATAGAGTTAGCTTCTGTGGCATCATTTATAAAGAAATAACTGTCTGTGTTAAACATTCCCATCTTTAAAGTCCAATATTGTGCAACCACATTTAGCTTTGTCTACTTGAGAATTAGTTTAATGTGGGCCTATACAGAAATGTGCTTTGGATAAATGATACACAGAAAATTTTGCAGTCGAATCATAAATTTTAAGAGTGTCTACTCTTCAACTACTGGATCTGTTCAGTCAGTTCAGATCATCACAAACTTGCACAATACTTAATAAGCTGCTCTGGAATTAGGAACGGTACTCCTGACTTACTAGTGACATTCCAGTTATAGACCTAGAGGAATATAGATGATAAGATAGAAATTTTGTGCAACCTTTCATAGAGTATTGTATGAAAAGCCTTGTTTTTTGGTTTGTTTTGGTATTTATTCA
This sequence comes from Rhinichthys osculus, assembly GCA_029959095.1. Lineage (NCBI taxonomy): Eukaryota > Metazoa > Chordata > Actinopteri > Cypriniformes > Leuciscidae > Rhinichthys > Rhinichthys osculus. Next base: position 35,973,273 of record JARWKJ010000001.1, on the reverse strand, counting down.
CAGCAAATATTATCTGTAATGTGTTTCAAGAATTATTTATATGTGGAACCTGGAATAAATTATTTTTAATAGAAAAACAAAAACCGGTTTCCTGTGTCTGTTTACCTTAATATGCTTTTTTTTGGAGTTTGAAATGTATGTTAAAACAAGAAGCACTAGAAAGGGCTTATTAAGCAGTGCATCAGTTTGTGACGCACAACTGTATTGTGTATTAATAAAGTAACATTGTTTTTGGTATTGTTAGCAAAACAGTGTTACCATGCCAATGTCTTCCACTAAACAACTAGTTAGGTAACTGTGGTTGGGTGATTTCCCGATGACCGCTACAGGCGGCACTATGAACAAGTGGATGATCGCAGTGCCAGACCAACAGGTTGAAATAATACACCAACAAAGTCACATAATCATATGGGCTGAGCTGTGAGGATTACTGGCCAAAGAAAACAAACTTTGGCAGCTATCCAGAAATCATAGAACCATGTTACACTTACACAACTAGTGTCCTCTTTCATTCCTCCACAATCACCTGAAAAAGTAGTCAAGGTTGCTCCGGAAAAACTGCAGAATTGACCTTGTGAAAGCAGCCAAAGAGAATCCCAGGTGGCAGCAGTGCAGATGTCAGCCAAGAAAATCATGTAGAAGGCAGCCCAATTCACTAAAAATGGTCTAATGGAGTGACAATTGAGATCTCTACATAATGTCAACATCCAAAATATCAGGTATAGGAAAGGAAAGGTTTCTAAAAGGAGACATAAGGTGCTTCTCAATTCTCAAACTGAAGTTTCCTCGTTCCTCTGTCCTCCAGCATGTGACCCGGAAACTGATCGAATTTAGCCATTTTTGAGGACATCTCAATTCTCTAATTGCACCGCGAGGCACGAGCAAGCTTCCAGAGGAACTATGAGTGAGGATGCACAGGTGTATCCTATACAGAAGTCTTTCTTGTTGAGAAACCTGACGCACGTATAAATTCTCCTCCCCCTTCACAACGGTCACAATAATTTTAATTTATACTTTTCCATTGCAGTTTAAATAAACCATACATCACGCATATATCAACAGGGCATCTTGCTTAATTAAGTTATTGTTTATTAATTTCTTAAATAACCAAACTTTAACTACATAAGGACAAATGCTTTGACGCTTTGAAGTGACGCTCGAGTGATCAAGAATATTCCAGTATACAAATAAGCTTTCCTTTGATTCCTCCGTCCTCATTTTCTTTCCTTGCAGCCTTCACTTGCATCCTACAGGGGGTGTAGCTGAGACATGAGGAAAGGAAGCGAGGATGCACAAATAAGAATTGAGAAGCTCCCATAGCTCTGGTAATGGTGTGACCAACTGCAAGGTACTGCAACTGCAAGGGTTGAATCCGTGGTCCAAACCCAAAGCTGCAGCTGAGTCTGGGTGCCAAACACATCCACCCGAGTCTGAAACACAAGGTCATCCCTGAGGGGAAGCTGCCATGGACGGCCTGCCAGGGGTTTCAGGAGTAGAGAGAAATGTGGCTTTCCTGGCTGATCATTCGAGGTTCCTCAAGGAGCAAAGCCTTCTTGCACAAGAAGGTTCTCTGTAACGTCAAAGACTATAGAATAACACAAGACGCGTCACTCGTATTGTTTTGAATGGGGAAAAGTGCAATACTCAATATGGCGGAATAAGTCCCGCCTTCCAAATAAGAGCCAATCGTAGATTGGTAAAATCATCGCGTTACTGCAGCCGTTAGAAGCTCCGGTTCCTATAGAAACAATCAGATTCGCACTTCCACTGCGCAATAGCTTGATCCAGCCTTACAAAACCGTTTTCTGTCATGATTCGAGCGTTTAGAAACAAAATTGATGAGACATTTGTTGTCAGATTTCATTGGTGATTTCAAATATGAAATTTAACCGTAAGCTTGGCAAATAGTTTTGGAGAATTTGATGTTTCCCAATTCAAAGAGATAGGAGCTGCACTTGCATGCCCGAGAGGAGTTTCAAAGATGGCCGCCGTGTGAAATGACTCGTCTTAAAGGGAGTTTGGTAATGGAGGCATCCACGCAAATAACCGCCACATGATTGTATGAACCTAGAGGTACCATTTCCAACCAGTCGTGGTAGACACCAGGTAAGAATCCTTCTTAGGTAAGAAACCTAAGGTTCTTTGTGCCAACTTTATGGTTCAGGTGGAAAACTGTCAAGGTGTGTCAGACCTTGCTCATGGTAGCCTGCTAGGACTTGCCTGAAAAGCCTTGTTTGTAGTCCTGCCATTATTTCCGTGACTTAGTTATGTCACCATGTTCCACATGTAACCGGATCCTACTCGACCCGCTCCGAGCGGGATTCAAACCGGGGTCTCCGAAGTGGGAAGCGAGCACTTACAAGGACGCTAAAGACTGCAGCAGCTAGCGTCAGATGCTAGCACACCTCTTGAGACCAGGAGAGTGAGGTTTACAAGCACAGCTCTGACCTTTGTCCATTACACTCACACCCCTAAACCTCACTCCCATCCGGGTCACGGCACCAAATGTAACCAGTCCTACTTGACCCGCTCCAAATGGGATTCGAACTGGCCGAAGGCCGGCCGCTAGCAATGCTAGCAAGCCTCTTGAGACCAGGGGAGTGAGGTTTACATGCACAGCTCTTACTGGCCTTCGTCCGTTACACTCATCCCCCTAAACTTCACTCCTGTTCGGGTCACGGCACCAAATGTAACCATTCCTACTTGACCCGCTCCAAATGGAATTCGAACTGGGCGAAGGCCAGCCGCTAACAATGCTAGCACGCCTCTTGAGACCAGGGGAGTGAGGTTTACACACACAGCTCTTACTGGCCTACATCCATTACACACATTTGCATAAAACCCGTCTACTGGCTGCTTTGGCCCGCCCTCAAAGTACAGTTCAGTAAGTGATTTGGATATGTCGAGGAGATACTGTTCTTTTGCTGCTGGACTTCGAATACCGACATCATAGTTGCCACGGCCTTGGGAGCTGAAAGCCGATCCAGTACAGTACGAGAAAAATAATGTTTCCTGAACTATATATCATCGATGTATTCTAGCAGACCCCAAAAAGTAATATTATGAACTTGTAAATGAGCTTGAGTACTATAAGTATAGCAGTGACTGGTGGGTAAATTTCCCTCTCTACTTCCTGTGAAGTCATGTATCGATGTTCCCTTATTCCCTATGCCTTTTGCACTGAACATGTATGATTCCTTTGGATTGGAATCTCACTTAAGATGGTGAAATACCCTGTGAAGTCCACTAGAACCACAATATATAACAGGCCACAGCTATCATAAAACAAAACAAAAATTCCACTAGTCTGTAGCTTACCATCAAGAGGAACGAAACAGAAACATATGCTTATTTCCAAACTATTCTAATGCCAAGTGAGAATGGGTTTTAAAAAAGCATGGCTGAAACGTTGTTTGATAAAATAATTTTAAGTCTCCATTTTGTACTTCAACACTCAGTGTTGAGTTTTTTAAAAAAAAAAATCATATATTTTAATACCTCTGCATTGACGGTATCATTTCTGACTGACTCTAAATATAGAGGCTGGTAAAACCTTGCATAAACCCAGGGTGAATTTTGTGCTAGTAAACCGTGCTATTCCGTCACAGGAAGTTTTGTGGTTGTGAGTTAGCCTACAACATCGCTCTCTTTATGTCTTTTTGACTGCTTAAAACTTTATGGCTCTTTCTAATAATGTGATTCTGAAAGTCAACTCGCAGTCGTTTCAGTGCCCAACACTCAAATAGCTCTTGAAGTAGGCAACCCCCAAACCCCCTCACGAACTCTAGTGACTCACAGCTGGAAGAAAAGAGTGTATGAGAGAGGGAGGGGATATTTGGTGAGGGGAAGAGGTGACATTTCAGTGATGCGGGGGAAGGGACCGCTTCAGTGTGGGCGGGAAGTAAACGCACAACCTGTAGTGCGGCTCTCTGAAAATAGCATACATGCAAAACGCTCGCAATAAAATGTGCAGCCTACACACGCCGATTCTGTCACAACTTGAGCATTTTTGTTACAGTGTAGTTCCAGGGCACTAAATGTTTCGGTCAGAAGAACATAAAATATTGTGATGCATTCGACAGCTAAAGTCAGTAGGCTAGTTCTTGTCCTAAAACGAGAGTTGTTATTGTTAGCTAAAACAAAAACTAAAGTCATTTAAAGCCTTCGTTGCTTAAAATAAAATGTAAAAAAAAAAAAAAAACTCGTCTAATCGTTAAAACATGGCGATCCAGATTCAAACCCACGCGATCTCATTTGATTACAATCACATCGAGCTTTCTTGGCTCTGCCCTGATTCAGAGAGTGTCATACCTAGGTATGAAAAGACACAATATTGCTAGGTCTGTGTTACATAACACTGACGTGAGATTTTGTAATATTGTGCAGTCGGTTGTTTTTATCTGTTATGAAAACGCAATGAAACATCCCAAATTGTGCGGACATAATATTTGGTCAGGCTGTCAAAAACAAGAGAGAACCAACAAAATATTAATAACTTATTATAATGTAGTCAATGCTTTTTCCTTTGAGCTTTTTTTGTTCACCTAAAGAAATTTGCATATAGTAAAATAAAAGCTGTGGATAGTTTTCCTTTTTTGCCAAATAATTTTGTCAGATAAATACATTAACCAAGCTTAGTGTTTTGTTCTTCTCTCATAATGAAAATATTTCAAAAATATAACATATTTTTTACCATATTTTGATGGTTTAATCAAACTCTTAAGGTCATTAAAAACAAATATCCCCTTCGGACATCACTTTTGGCCACTACTGTACAACAGACATATACGATAGCCTACTAATCATTCCCATAACTGTTGAATCATGAATCTTAAGTGTGTTTGAGTGAGTGATCAAGAAACTGAACACAGAAAATCACCATGCCAGGAAAGATTACAAAAGGAAAATAAAACAAAAACCAGGATGACGGTCTATCCTACAGTATATTTTCTCATCTACTCATCTAACTGGTAGTTTCTGCTGTTGTCTGGCAGGAATGGAGAGGGAATTCCACGTCTGTTCGTTTATAATGCTGTGTTTGACTTGATCCCATGAGTCATTTTTGTAAATTTTGAACAGGAAAAGTTCCCAAGATGATCTGTCACCTCAGGTGCATTCCAGGAAAGTTTCCTGAAGGCGAAGCTCAAGGCCGTCAAGATGACAGAAAACCTACGACTCTTTTTTGTTATTGTTGTTACAAACTTTTTCAACGTGTTCTTTTATTACTCCACAGTAAACAGTAATAGTAAAGTAGGCCTATCAATTTACTGTTATAATATATACACACACTCACACACACATATATATATATATATATATATATACTGTATATATATATTATATATCCTAGCCTTTAAAAAAATGATCGTGATTTTAACGGTAAAAGACTGTAAAAATGCTACAGTGAAAAACTGTTAATTGGTTAACAGAAAGTTTCCATACTATATACGGTAAATAACTGTGATAGATCTAATGGTACATTCAATGTAATTTTACTGTAAAATACCGTTAAATTTACAGTTTTTGAAAGTGAAAAAGTGCAACTCATTGTATAATTTACAGTGAAAAAAACGTAAATTGACATTCCCACAATTCCCTGTATGACACTTCACATTTGATGTATTTTTGTTAAAATAACTTTCTTCATAGTTTTCTTTTTCTAATCAGTTATGTACATTAGGGTTTCATGTTATATTTAATGTTGTTAAATTAATGTTTACTGCATTTTTAAAATTTCAACATGTTACCATGATGGTGTTTAGTGTTAGTGTGAATTACACCGTGCAGCTTCTATAATAATATTATTTCTCTTGTGGGAGAGCTGCTTGTGATGAGTTTTTATCAATCATGTGAATCACTGCTGAGATTGGTGGTTGTTAGTGTATTACAATGGTATAAAACAGATATTAATACTTCAATAGGACGGTAAATTAACATTATATCAGATAATAAAATACGGTTTATTACTGTAAAATTTAAGTTAAGTCTGTAAAACCAATAATGTTGCTACCGTATTTTTGACGGTAAAGTTCTGGCAACCAGTTGCCAGTTTTTTACCGTAAAAATTACGGTTTATTTTTTACAGTGATAATTCATTGGTCTCTTCTGAGTAAAAAGCTTTGGTCTAGTAGTGTGATGTCAAATTCAGCGAACAAAAGCGAAAGTTTCTCACGTGTTTAGCGGCCAAGAGCCTGATACTGGGAATAGGTGTGATTTGCATGATCACGTCATGTTGTGAGGCCTTTAGTGCCCTCAGTTCATGCGCTGACTCATTCTCTACCAGCAATCTATAGGATAGATCCCGTAAATTTCATCATCGTTGAGTAGTGATTTTAGCAGCCCCACAGGGGTTGCCCCCAAACACTACAGGCTTGAGTTGGAGTCGAGTCAGTTAAAGCGTCGAGCTGAAGTGGGGGTGTGGACTCAAAGAAGCTATAGGAAACATTCAAGGGGAAATCACTTCTCAGGTGTTTTTTTCTTTTTCTTTTGTAACTTTTCAGTAAGTTACTGTTTTGACTCATGATTCAAAAACCCACTCACCCATCACGCTAAACAGCTAGACAATGTTCAAAAGGCAACAATGGTAAAAATGCTTTGATTTCATAACACAGGCGTGGATGGAATTACCTGGATGACAAAATTCTAAACATTCTAAACATTCTTTCATTGCATGGAATTGATAGATATTGTGGAATGTGGCTGACTAGAACCTTTTAACCTGGCGCAAATCTATTTTACTGGAATGGTTGAAAAATTATCATGTTCTGTTTGGGATCCAGGAGATTTCAAGACCCTTCAACCGCTCAGAAGATCACAAACGTCATTCATCCATCAGTAATGCTTTCATTGGGTCACAGGAACATTACAAGTGTTTCAAAGCAGTAAAACTGAGATTTTTAACACGTACAGAAATTGGGTTAACATGAAATGAAATCAGTTATGAATGACATATCTCAACCTCACTTAATTAATCTAAAATCTTTTACAAATTCTGACATGTGTTGTAGCTGTGGAGAGACAGGATGTGGCACTACGAGTGCGTGAAATTGTGTGAAGAAGAGCAGAGATACAGTCTAAGAGTGTGACCGGCCGATCTCACACTCGTCTGATCTGATCTGTGTTCGCAAAAGTCGTTTACCGTAATTCCTTTTCCATTGAAATTAATATCATCTTAATTTACTTTTAAAAAACGAGATATGCCAGTTTGATTTCACTACCAACCATTTAAAGGTGATGATAAAGCACTGTGTGACTGGCTGAGCTCACAGCGGTTTGCGTAAGTAAAGGGAAAATAAAAGAGGAGTGATGTTTGCTAGTCAACAGGTATAAAGAGGTGAGGTGACATCATCCAATAATCCAGACACAAAGAAAGATCTATGCAGATGTTTGTATATCATATGCTGCCATCTAGTGGTGTTATTATGATACTAGTTGTGTGCATAATACAGCTCAGTACACTAAGTGTTTAGCTCTAAAGAATCTAAAACTTCCATAATTCTGTCTTTAAATGTTAGAAATAGGAATAAGTCTCATGCATGGATGTTCATACATTTTTAAGACATGATCCCAGGAGGTCGTAGGCTATATATATTAAACGGAGAGAGACTGAATGTGTTGGAACCATTGAGACATTGGAGTTGTTGACATTTCGTTGTCGTCTTTTTTTTTTCTTTCTTTCTTTCTTTCTTTCTTTCTTTCTTTCTTTCTTTCTTTCTTTCTTTCTTTCTTTCTTTCGTTTCCCTTTTCTTCACGTGTGTGGATTTTGAAGTCACGTGGGCTACTCTTTCTGCAAGTGACATCATTACTCCAGCAGGTGACGTCGAGTGACTGTTTTTATAAAGTTAGAATACTTTTCATTCAACCCAAAATAGCCTCACAATGAATCTGACTTTACACACGAATATATATATTGCTTTAATGTTCTACTGAAGGTGTTTGTATATTCACATGTTTCTTGAAAAAAAATAAAAAAATAAATCCGTGAAATTTCCTAAAATATCCGTGACACCATTATTCTGGGTGACAAGTGGTTATTCTCTCTAATAAAATATATATTTTTTAATTATGACACCCTCACCCGACCCTCTCTCCATAAAGATATTGTTAATAACACATGCTATAATTCTATTAGTTGCACCATACGAGTAGATCTATGTAATAAAAAGATTGAGGGCTATACAATATAATGAAGGGCATATGCCTACATTTCATTAAATAATATTATATCTTTGTAAAGCAGTTCACTAGCTCAAAGCACATTAAATTATATTCAGTAACTAAGATGGCATCTAATTTTACATTTTGTTCTATAACAATTAAATGTACAAATATTTCAATTTATTTCCTATAATAACACATTGGCTAATTGATCATCATTCTGAATACAATAAACCAATATCTAAAAAATATTTAAAAGTAAATACACATTGTTATTAAGGGGGGCATCTTCTCCCATGTGACCAGTATAAATACTGTATATATATATATATATATATATATGTTGTTCATTAGCAGGGCTTTTCAGAGCGGTTCTCAACCAACTTCAAAAGGGGTCTCAAGATGTCTTAAAAAATTATTTAAAATAAGAGTAAGATTAAAAAATAGCTTTAAAAAATCATGTTTGAATTCACCTCTGAATTGTAAAATGTGATTATCTTTATTTTAATAATCATTAGTAGACCTCATCATGTATCCATGTATTTAACCAAAAGAATAGATATTGAATTGATATCCAAATCAAATCGCAAGCTTGTGAATCGAATCATGCAGTTTGTGTCAATACCGCCAATAAGCTGAACTGAAAGTTTGCAGCCAGAATGTGATCTCTGTGTGTGAACTTCGAGTGAGGAATGTGAACCGGAGACATGGTGTCAGTTTGTTCCTTTTCTTTTGTTGTTGTGTCCTCAGGTAACCAGTGTACGTTAATACCCCATGTACCAGATGTTGTGTGACTGTTTAGACAGAGAAGTGAACAGAACAGGTGTGTCTCTTTCTGACTCATCTTCAGCAGAAAACACACCTACTGTTGTGTGCCTGCGTCACTTTCACTTGTATTTACACTGTACTTTTGGTGTACCGCAAAGAACATTTCAAACTGATCGGAAATTAAGGTTATTGCTGCAAGTAACAGGGATTCATTTACACATTTACACTTCATTTAAACGATAACCAGATTTGTCTGCTCATAGTATCCCAGTGGCAGGATTGATAACCCTATCCCAAATAATCCTCGAAACATGCCACTCCTATACCTAACATATATACATATATACATATATATCTTACTGGTATGCATTATAATTTCAACTTTAAAATCACATATTTTTTCATGTCAGAGCTGCTTTTTAAAGCTGAGAATAGTTGCTAGGGTCTCTGCGGAACAAAACTGGGCGTTTCTAAATTTGTGTGTATTTATTAATTATGCAATGGAAATGATGCCCTTCACCCGACCCCACCCATACTGTGACGTGGGCAAATCAGGTAACACTGTCGCAAACATTCAGCGCGCCATGAAATCCCTCCGCTGCGGCACTATAGTCCCGCTCAAAAGGTTTCAGAAAACGCTGGGCCTCATGGCCTCAGGATCTTCAGTACTCCAGCTGGGTCTGCTTCGCATGCGCCCGCTGCAGTTATGGCTAAAGCGCGAGTACCACCTCGGGCGTGGGCCTCCGGTCAGTTTCGCCTCAAGGTCGATCAGAAATGCGTCTCAGCTCTGAAACCTTGGGGAGCGATTGACTGGTATCAGTCAGGTGTAAGCCTGGGGACTTTCTCGAGTGTGAAGGTGGTGTCTACGGACGCCTCCACCTCGGGATGGGGAGCGCTGCTCGAGGGCAGACCGTTCGCTGGCCCGTGGTCAGAACGGGAAATTCTGCACATAAACTGTCTGGAAATGATGGCAGTCGACAATGCGCTGAGGCGTTTTTGTCCCCAGATAAAAGGTCACCACGTCTTGGTCCGGTCGGACAACATGTCAGTGGTGGCCTTTATAAATCACCAGGGTGGCGTCAGGTCCCGAAACCTCTTCAGGCTGACGGAACGCCTCCTGGTCTGGGCTCAGCACAGCCTGCGCTCATTGAGAGCAGCACATGTGCCTGGTCACCTGAATCTGGGACCAGACAGGCTGTCCAGAAACAATGTTCCAGCAGGAGAATGGTCTCTGCACCCGCAGACGGTCCTACTACTGTGGGAGACATTCGGCAGAGCGCAGGTGGACCTGTTTGGGTCCCAAGAGAACGCTCACTGTCCGAAGTTTTTCTCCAAGAGCAGGGATGTGCTGGCCCATGTCTGGCCCCGCTGCCCACTCTATACTTTTGCCCCAGTTTCGCTCCTGCCTCAGGTGCTGGAACGAATAAGGGAAAACGGATGCTCAGTGCTGCTTGTGGCTCCGCTCTGGACAAACCAGGCTTGGTTCCCAGTTCTGATGCAGTTGACGAGCACTGCCCCATGGCCAATACCGACGAGGAAAGACCTCCTCTCTCAGGCCAAGGGCTCGATTTGGCATCCCTACCCGGAGCACTGGTCCCTGCACGCAAGGGCCATCAACGGGTACCCGCTAACCTCCCAGAGGGAGTATTAAACACGATTACGCAGGCTAGGGCGCCGTCTACTAGACGGCTCTATTCCGCAAAATGGTCTGTGTTCTCTGCTTGGTGTCAAGCTCAGGGCTTTTCACCCGTAGACTGCGGGGTTACGGAAGTTCTGTCCTTCCTTCAAGAGCTACAGGATAAGGGCAGAACCCCATCCACGCTCAAAGTATATGTGGCGGCCATAGCTGCGTTTAATGAACCAGCGTCTGGCCAGTCACTGGGGAAGAACGATCTGGTCATCCGCTTCCTTAAAGGAGCTAAGAGACTAAATCCTCCCAGACCCCCTTCAGTCCCCGTGTGGGACCTTTCCACGGTTTTGGAAGTCATGAAAGGTACCCCATTTGAGTCAATCCATTTGTCAGACATGAAACATTTATCATTCAAAACAGTGTTTCTTATGGCTATCGCTTCAGTGAAGCGAGTTGGGGACTTACAAGCGCTTTCAGTGAGCGCGACATGTATGGAATTTGGGCCTAATGACTCAAAAGTCATACTCAAACCAAGGCACGGGTACGTGCCTAAATCCCTCAACACACCGTTCAGGGCTCAGGTTATTTCCCTGTCCGCCCTCCCGGTTGTCAACGAAGAGAAGGACGCGAGCCTCCTTTGCCCTGTCAGGGCACTAAGAGCTTATGTGTCTCGCTCGTTCTGTTTTCAGACAGACTGAGCAGCTCTTTGTTTTGTTTAGCGGACGTTCTAAGGGACTAGCCGCATCAAAACAGAGCCTATCCAGGTGGATAGTCGATGGCATTGCGCTAACATACACTTCTAAGGGCCTGCGGTGTCCTTTGGGCGTCAGAGCGGACTCCACGAGAGGCGTGGCCTCGTCGTGGGCGTGGTATAGCGGGATTACCATGCAGGATATCTGTACGGCGGCAGGCTGGGCCTCGCCGTCTACATTTATAAGGTTTTATAACCTAGAGCAGGGTTCACCAATCTCGGTCCTGTCCTGCAGAGTTTAGCTCCAACCAGCTCCAACACACCTGTTTGAAAGTTTCTAGTATGCCTAATGAGACCTTGATTAGCTGGTTCAGGTGTGTTTAATTGGGGTTGGAGCTAAACTCTGCAGGACAGCGGCCCTCCAGGACCGAGATTGGTGAACCCTGACCTAGAGGTTCCCGCCTTACAGGCTAAACTACTGTCGGTCTAAAACCAGCACTGTCTGCCCCGTTGCGCCGGCGCAGAATGCTGAAATTGGATATGGGCGTCTCGATAGGCTGCTGCTGTTGCCGCAGGGCAGCCAATAGGCACGCGAGCCGTCTTGCCTATGTCTGCATGCTGTTGCAACGCGTTTTACATTAATTCAAAATTAAGGATAATTTTTTGGCTTCAATATCTCGTGGAAAAGAGTTTTTCCCCTAGCGTAAGATATTACGCAGTACTCGAGTACGAGATGCACTTTTATGATGGATGCACTTTTATGATGGATGGATGCACTTTTATGATGGACGGATGCACTTTTATGATGGATATGCACTTTTATGATGGACAGATGCTCTTTTATGATGGATAGGTGCTCTTTTATGATGGATATGTACTTTTATGATGGATAGATGCACTTTTATGATGGATAGATGCTCTTTTATGATGGATAGATGCACTTTTATGATGGATAGATGCACTTTTATGATGGATAGATGCACTTTAATGATGGATAGATGCTCTTTTATGATGGATAGATGCACTTTTATGATGGACAGATGCACTTTAATGATGGATAGATGCTCTTTTATGATGGATAGATGCACTTTTATGATGGATGGATGCACTTTTATGATGGATATGCACTTTTATGATGGACAGATGCTTTTATGATGGATAGGTGCTCTTTTATGATGGATATGTACTTTTATGATGGATAGATGCACTTTTATGATGGATAGATGCTCTTTTATGATGGATAGATGCACTTTTATGATGGATAGATGCGCTTTTATGATGAAAGATGCTCTTTTATGATGGACAGATGCACTTTTATGATGGAGAGATGCTCTTTTATGATGGACAGATGCACTTTTATGATGGATAGATGCACTTTTATGATGGATATGCACTTTTATGATGGACAGATGCACTTTTATGATGGACAGATGCATTTATGATGGATAGATGCACTTTTATGATGGATAGATGCACTTTTATGATGGATAGATGCACTTTTATGATGGATAGATGCTCTTTTATGGACTTTAACCTCTTACAATCCTTGCCATTTTTGGGGATATCCGCCTGGATTTGGCCTACCCAAATTAAAAAGCTGCCCATTCCCACATACTTTGGCCTAAACACACAGTTTTGGTGTCATTTTACAGGAAACCCTTTGCAGTTTCATAAAACAGTGCTAAAAGTGATAAACATTTAAGTATATGTTGTCTGAGCTTAAATGAACACAAAAAAAGAGGCGCTTTTTGATTTTTTAATTTTAAATTCATTTTTGAAAGTGTATAACTCAGGCCCTGTGGGGTCTAGGGACATGCAGACAAGTATGGCTATTTCCTCTAGATGACAGCAAACACTGGAAAAAATAAATTTTTTCTCTATAATAAAAAATGAAAAAGATATTCAAATAAATCTGAAGGGAGGAATATTACCTTTTTTTATGTAATTTCCACCTACCCAAATATAAACTCTGCTCATACCCATACCCAGTGGTCCATATGCAATATTCCAGTGTAATTTGACAGAAAACCCATTGAAATTATATAAAACACTGCTGAATGTGATAAATATTATAGTATATGTTGTCTGTGCTATAGTAAACAAAAAGAAAAAAATAGGCGCTTTACGATTTTGATCATTTTATTCTTTCAGAAGATACAAGACTTATCATTTGACACATTATTTGCCTAAAATCTGTGGTCTATTACAATCTAGAACAGGATCCTCATCCTCCAGATTTATATCATTCATTATATGAGCATCAGTTTTGACACCTGTGTTGTGCATCACCTCAACATCACCGGCCAGCCTCCTGGAGATGTGATGCCAGCTGTGCCAAGTTGCCAACAGTGCCACATCTTCAATCTGTGGTTAAAACAGACAGCCTTTCACTGCCATTATAAAGCTTGGAAGAGCCAGGGCATTTTTTAATATAACTCTGATTGTATTCGTCTAATAGAAGAATGTCATATACACCTAGGATGACTTCAGGGTGAGTAAATCATGGGCTAATTTTCTCCCCTTATCCCTAACTATCCATTTAAAGTGACAGCAGCCTAATATTCCTGCTGCCATCTCTATAATAACTTTAATCAAACAACAAAAGACAAGAAAATTCACTCGCTATTCATGTCTGAGAAAGTGTTTGAACTATATTTGTAATGTATATGTTATTCATAAAGTGCAGTGTTGTTTTACATTTGATTAGATTCTGTCCCATCTTAAAACACCGTTTATTTAAATCGTATCTTTGTCAGTTGTATCTATTTGTACAATTGCTAATTTGTTTGTTCTTTTTAATCACTGAATGTTTACTTGTTGTTAGTAACATAGATAAGGTGTTTTTGCTATGGTATTTTAAATCATTGTGTAAGTGTTCTTTAGCCTGTTTATTTTTGTTCAAGGTATTCAGCTACAATAAAACGTTTAGCAAAAAGACTTAATGTGAATGATATATAAAACATTTTTCCCCTTATTTGAATCGAAGAATCAGAATCGTTAAAATTCAAAGATGCCCAACCCTACAGATGTGTGCATAAACACTTCCCTTAGCAGGCAGAAATAACTTGAATTTCTTTAAAAACAAAAAATTGTCATTGTCTTAATAGTAATACTCCCTTTTATTGAAGATTAGTTTACAATTCATATCACAAAGAACCACAAATGACAAAGTGAAAAATCTGAATTAGTAAAACGCTTCAAAAAAACCTACAATGTTGCAAAGTTTACCAGCAAAGTATATTTTTTTACTTATTCATTTTCTTTTCTGCATACACACCAAGCTGACTCAAATGAAGTGAACAAGGCATATATGCATCAAGATCTACCGAAATTCAAAGCAAAGCAAAGAAAAGCATCTGTTTACTGCCGAATGCATGCAGTTCTGCATTTTCACCCACTTGCTCACCTATTTTGCTGTAAAAATATCTGTGAAACTCTCCACACACACTTTGGCCAGCCAAACACAAAACACACATTCTTAGCTGACAGTAAGAGCACTTTAGGGAAGGCCGACATGGAATGACACAATAATATACAAGTACAGTTACATCGTGAAAATGTTTACTTAATGTTGATATGTAGAGATGTTCTAGAAATATACAAATATCAAAACTCAGTCACACTTTACATTACAGTATTCATGTTACAGTGTAAAAGTCATAAGAAAGCAACCTACTTTCAATTATTCTCTAAGCTGTATTAATGCGATTACGTCTATAATTAATTACGTGATGGGCAATGTAACTTTCTAAAATGTATAGAGAAAAGCTGGAGTTTTCAGGACCAATCTGTGCTGAGTGACATTAAAAACGAAGCATCAAAACCCAATCGGTTTGTGAATGAATAACAAATGAAAGTAAACGGTAATTGCATTAACCTGTGAGGTTGGAGAAACGGCCACAGTTTGGCTGAAGATCACAGCACTTATCAAAGTCAGAACTGTCCTACGGTTGCTTTGGGGAAATGACAATGCTTTCGGAGATCTGTGAGCATTGAGCTTTAGTCTTGGGTGACTTAACATTGTCCTTTATGAGCGGTCTGAGGTGTAGATGTATTTAGTCTTCTCAAACCCGGAAAGCTCGTCTTCGTAGCGAGGAAGGCAGCAGAAGAGGATCCCGCACCCCAGCATCAGGATTGTTGCGCCCCAGCCAAAACCGTACGCCCATGTGTAGGTATAAAAGCCTTCATAGATCAGCTCGTTGAACTTGACAGGGTAGATGATCAGAGCGATCATCTGAATGACTACTGTAATGAGAGAAAGCATTGTTCAGTTACAGTGACCCTAAAAGTATTTGGACATGAAAATGTTGTCCGATACATACCGATAACCGATAACTCTTTATATTTGAAAGCCGATAACCGATATATTGGCCGATAAATCTAATTCCAAATTTTTATATAATTTTTGAGAGCCTGATTACAAAAACAAAAGTCTCTCCATTAAAAGCCAAGTCCCAAACACACAATTATAATGTTCTCATCATAATTATATGTAGCCGATATGACAGACTTGCGGTGCACATGTTGCAATTTACAGTATTTTCCCTTTTTTTTTCTTTTTTTTAAGTGATTCCAATCGTATTTCAAGAAATTCAAAACCATCATGTTGAACAGTTCGCATCTGAAGCGTTTTAGCTTGAGGAAATAATCCATCATTTATCAGCTTTAATATATCAGCCAAATTTTCTTATCGGGCCGATAACGATATAACATTAAAAATGAACATATATCGGCCGATACCGATATGGTGGATCCCTAATTATTTTACAAAATACTACAGCAGGAGGCATTTATTTGAAAGACAGACAGTAGAAGCACACTTTTAGGCTTCAAATGATAAAACAATAGATGTCCTATTCAAATCATTAACTCGTCTCAGCCTCAGACACCATGCATAAGGCAAAAATATGTGGCACCATTGTTACAGTAAACTTGCACAACGTTCTTGAAAGGAATAATATATTATTTAAGCACGCCGGTCTGTTATTGTGGGGCCCCAACTTTATATTTTCACACCCCTAAACATGACGTGGAACAAAACAAGCTGGGACTGGTTGCTTTATATGTTGGTCAAACGTCTTCTTGGCCAATGAAAGCAGTCCAGACTACTGTTCATTTGATGAACTACACCTGCGTGAACTTGAGGGAAACTGTTACAACCCTTAAATGTAAAATCGAGGTGTATATTGATTGAACGGATTGATCTGTTGGTTAGATTGATCTGGTGTAGTAGTGTGTGTGTGTGTGTATAATTAATCTACTGGTAAGAACAGAAATAACCTCGTCTGATTTACAGGCATTTAATATTCATAGTTCAAGCATAGACCAGTTTGAGGAATGCAGGAAAGACGAGCTGATCGCCGGTCATGATCCAGGGGGCGTTTACACGACACTGTGTTCAACTGAAAGCAGAAAACTTTATGCGTTTTGGCCGTTCATTTAAAAGACAATGCCGTTTCGGGGGCCTAAAAATGGTTACAGTGCACGTTTTTAAAAACAACATCATTATCCTCTCTGTGTTAACTACAAAAATGGGAATTTGTGAAAACTAAGACATAATGCGCAATTGCGCATGCATATTAGGGCTGTCAACGAATATTCTAAATTCAAATATATATTCGAATAGTTTTACAAATCTGAACTTTGAAGGTAAAAATTAATATTCGAATGTGGAAAAACACACTGCCTGAGGGAACATTACTAAAGTGTAGCCTTAAGGCCTGTTCATACCGGGACGAATTTCGCGTGCGATATTCGCTGACGTTTAACGCCTCGTGACTAAACAAAGGGCGCCAATGTGAGTGTGCACACCGACGCGGAAAACGCCACGCGTAAAAGCGGCATTTTTTAAAAAACGCCTCGGGGTCGTTTTTTTAGTTTGACGCACCGCGTCAAAAACTATCCGACCAATGAGATTGGCGCTTTTGCTCACGTGTCTGGAGCTTCTGAAGTTACAGTAGAACACAACTTGGGGGCGCTCAAACACAAAACGGTCTTGCCGAGCACACACACGTAACGGTGAAGAAGATATACGCCAAGTAGCGTCTACACTGCCGGGAAGAAATAAGACGAGGAAGATGCGAGGCAAGATGAATGTAGAGCTGCTGGTCTCGTTGGTGTCGGGACATAAAGAACTATATGACAAACGCGACAGCGACTACATCATAGGACTATTTCTGTTTTACATTAAGCGCCATCTAATGTCAGGGAATGAATTTGCATGTTCACTCGGCTCATCGTCAGCGAAAATCGCTTGGGTGTGAACACAAAAAACGCGTTGAAAAACGCTGGCGAATAACGCACGCCGATATTCGTCCCGGTGTGTACGAGCCTTTAGGCTACTGTACTGACTAAATAGATATTGCATGAATAAGGTAGGTGAGATACAGCAGGCTTCAACTGGTTTGATTATTTACCGTTTCATGTCAAGGAAAAGTTCCATGTTTACCACAGCACAGCTCGCTCGGAGCGTTCAATGTCGGTTTTATATCTACTGTAAAACTTCAATTAATGTTAATAATATTTGTTTCAATCGCTGAATGAAGCCTGCTATATTTGGGACAAGAGTCGCGACCTTAAATTGCCGTTATGCGCAGAGAGCGAGAGAGAGAAAGAGTGCCTGCGAGTGAGCGAGCGAGCGAGATTAGTTGAGATTAGCGAGCGGCCATTAGTTGATTTACTTGTTTTTGTGTGGGTAATACGTTGTCAAATATGTTTAAACTTAAATAAACTACCAATGCAAGTTGTTATGTCTCTTTGTATTAATGTGTCCTGTTATTGACGTAATGCGCGTCATTGACAAAATACGCAACCAGATGTTCGAATAGTTCGAATATATTAGAGGGAATATTCGAACATCATTTTTGAGCAATTTTGACAGCCCGGCTAATGCATGTGACGTGTCCAATAGGTGCGTAGCGTTTCTTTACAAAGAGACATCGCCATCTACTGGCCTGAAGGCAGAACGCAGCGCTTTTAGTCGGGTACGCGGATCCGTGTGAACGAGGATCGTTTCGACAATATTGTTGTCTGTACATGAAATCACAAAGGAAAAACTGAAAAAAATTGCTAAATGTTCCTGTGTTCCTAAATGTAAATGTTGTTAAAACAGGTTCTTGATAAACTGCACCTCACATAAACTTGCCCATAAACATGTTTAATCAGTAGCTTAAAGCACAGCTCAATAAATCTGTCATCTCTGGGAGGGACGGGCGTGACTGAGTGTTGCAGGGACATGCGGGTGAAGCCAAGCCCTGTTTGGGTGTGTGGAAACTTTCACACAAGGCTGTGTCTGACGCTTCGAGCCACAAAGCTGTAATCTAATCTAACACTGAGGAACTATTGCTCAAACAGCCAGGTCACACAGAGCGCTTCAGTGTTTCACTGAGTATAAACCACTGCACTACGGCAAACCTTTAGTATCATTGAGATAATAATCAATATTTTGATAATAGCTTTAATTTGTATATTTTCATTTTAACTGTAATTTAAAGTTTTGATCGTTTTGTTGTGTGTTTTTGTCATTTTGATTAGTTTCTGGTTCTATTTTTAGTTATTTTCGTACGTCGACATAAATTACTTGAAAATGAGAAATTACTTGAAATCAAATAAGTTATCAGTTGACAGACATTTATTTTATTTCAAGTTGCAGGGTTTTTTAATGCTTTTAGTTTTAGTTAACTATTATAATCGTCTGTTTGAAATAAAACATTTATTTCGTCTTTCCAAGTCAACAATAAGCAGCTCATTGTAAGACATCAGATCACAGAACATGAATAAGAAAAGGTTGTGATTCAGTCTGGTGAGGAATAGGAGACGGAGAGCTCTCGACTCTCACCTGAACACAGTGAACAAGGGAACGAGTGTATGGGATGGGGGAGGGCGGGAGCATGGTTTGTGATCGCAACACACTGAGACTCGATCGCATAGCAACAGCAAAACAAAAGGCACATAGTACAGGGCGGAAAGACCAAAGTTACACATCCAGTACAAAGCGTTTTAAACTCTCCACCCCTTAATGAGGAGTTACTTGTCTTCACTTATTTGGGATGATTGATTTCTGCTCTGTATTGTTTTACTGGTTTCGATAGTTCACTTAGACACAGCACTAACAGTAAGTAACTTTGCAACTACATGTCAGCTAACTCTCATTAGAGTATTAGTAGACTGTAAGGGTTAGAATAAGTTGACATTTAGTTGTAAAGTTACATATAGTCAGTGAATGTCTGTTGTTGAGCATCAATATAAAGAGTTAGCAGATATTAAGCAGAAAGTCTACTAATACTCTAATGACTGCTAGTTAATTGAATGTCTAAAGTGAAATATCGAAATAAAGTGTTACAGACATTTCTGTGGTCCAGGTTATAATAGCTATTAAATAAAATGCAAACAAAAATGTAAAATGTAAAATTAAGGCAACTTTTCTTTTAACTTGACGCACTAAAATAACAAAAAATAAGACGGATATGAAAATATACATAAAAAAATAAATAAAATAAATAAATGGCAGCAAATTTTTAAATGAAAATGGAAGATATTAAAATAAAAATCGAAATATTGTTAAAATCTGTAGTAGCATCTTAATGACACTAAAATAACAGCGCAGCGTTCAGTTTTATACCGTCATACCGCCCAGCCCTACATCCGCGAATTATCCAGAAAACATTCAATTCTTCACAGACAAAGTGAAGGAAATGATCCTACTGTGGAATTTCCTGGGAAAGGGTTTGACTCAAAACCCACATGGACTGGAGACGTGGAAAAACAACTCGGTTTTGTTGAGTTTTGGCCGATATGAAGGTGTCCCCAGCCCTTATTCCTTGATTTCCAACAGACTAAAAAGCAAAGAAAGTCTCTTACCAGCCAAAAAAAGCATGCCTCCGATCAGAGGCAGCAGGGGGATGTTGAGGGTACAGCAGAGAGCCACGATTGAGATGATGAAGGCGATGAAGAGGATGATGAGGCCTATGATCATCAGAGCAGCGACCGCCTGAGCCCATGCTGGAGGGACAACCACAACAAGACCATAATTGCATTATTGGCATGACTGTAAATAATACAATATTGCCAAAGCTTGGAATACACAGAATAATAATAAATAGAACGAAGTAGAAAATATTATAACTTAACTTAAATGTAAATAAACAGTGTAACAATTTAGAACATGTGTGAACTATGACATGCTGATTATTGGTTTTATTGCATATACACTATTCGAAAAGTGTAAAAATGAAATGACACAAAACCTTACATTTATAAAAACAAATTATACAAATGCATCAAGTATTAAACAAGGCATGGTTAATCTAAACAACTAAACAAAAGGAGAAGCTCCTGTGTACCTCATCACTTTCACTCGATTAATCAACACGAGGAGGTTTAAAGAAAACACACGAGGCCATTTTCAGTGCTAGGTTGTAATGTTGTGGATGGTTACACATTAACAGGCATACAGCAATGCTTAACTAGTTTCACTCTGAATCAGTTTCAGGACTTGTAGAGACAGCGTTTGCTTCTTCACGCTCAATAGAGGAATGTGTTTTGCTCCGAGAAGTCTGAGAATACAGTCACACCCCAGGAGGACGGGTGTGGTCGAGTTTCAGAAAAAATATGATTGATGCAACTTGTATTTTTTTTGGTCTGACTCCATATCTAGTCAACTCATCACTCTCAGACAACTGCTTATGATCAACATTGTGTTCACAATCCTCAGATTATAGTCATATTTTTCATGACACAATATGAAGTGCTAACCTACAGCATCACATCATATAATATTCCCCATCTATGAATAATTTAGACACATTGTTGTTCATAAAGAGGGTTGTGGTATTGATATTCCTACATCAAAATGTCAATAAACAGTAATGGAGAGATCTTTATTGTCAGGCCTTAGTTTAGACATGTTCTATTGGTGAAATAATTAAATAACAGCTGAGGTAAAGGAATACACGCACAAAAGAGTGGCAGGTTTTGCCTGGAGGTTTAAGCTGTCAACTTTCTCGTCTGATTAATTTAACTGGTTAAACTGGTTAAATGTGGCTCCATTTGCAAACTTTGTGAAAGTTACATTAATTATTTCCATTTGCCCAGATAATAAGAATTATATAAATTATTATTATTTTATGGGCTTTTATTTCGGATCAACTTAACTTATAAGAACGTTCCAGCCCAGCTAATACATATAAATGTTTATAACAACGCGAAAGATTCCCATTAAGTTATCCGAACATTAACACTACAATGATAGTTCGCCCAAAAACTAAAATTCTGTCATCATTTACTCACGCATTCTTTCAAAATATCTTCTTTTGTGTTCAGCGGAAGAAAGAAATTTATACATGTTTAGAACAACTAGAGCGTGAGTAAATGATGACAGAATTTACATTTTAGGGTGAACTGCCTCTTTAAGGGAACATTCCATTTTATCACTCCGCAAACATTAAGGAACGTTACTTTTGATTGTTCTCTGAACGTTCTAAAACTAGTGAAATTTAAAAAAAAAATGACAGATGGAACGTCCAAATAAAACGTTTAAGAAGAAAAAAAACGTTCCACGAATAATGTATTAGTGCTAACATTTTGAGAACATTATTAAATGATAACTTTAAACACACATTATATGAAGTTACCGTAACCGGGAGAACATTTGTTGATAACTTTTGCGCCTGTTTCATTTCTTTTTTGTTGAACGCTTTTATTTGAACTGCACGTAAATGTCTAAAACTTGATTAAACATCGATTAGAATGACTCGAACCCAATACTTACTATACTCCGTGAGAGATTTACAGACAAACTGGTCGTTGCGGCCTCGACACTGCGTCCACATGCTGGCGTAGTGTGTTTTTGCGTCCTCGTCCTCGACCCATCCGGACTGCGCCGCGATGGCGATAATGTCGAAAATGATCGCGAACAGAATAATCAAAGGCAGGATCCACCTGCATCTTGGATACGAGATTCCACAACGAAACATTTTGGATATCTGTGCTGTTTTGTGTCTCCTAACCGAGTGTGAAGAAGCTCTCTAGAGGTTTTCGTGCCACTCTTTATCTGAACTTTTCCTGAGCTCCTCCCAACAGTGAACAGTGAAACCTGATCTGAGAGGTTTGACCTGTTTCAATGGATCCTCTCAGGGTTTGGCATCAACGCACTGAAATGACACACACACACACACACACACACACACACACACACACACTTCATCAGTCATGTTCTCTCTTTTTAACATTGTAGAAGTTCACTTTTAATTGACTGTAAAGTTTTACAATACCTTAAAAGTTATGCAGTTATTAAATGGCATTTCCATAGTGAAATTCACTCAACCGGTAATTCACCTTTGCCTTGTCTTTTTACTTATTAATAATCATATAATCAAAATCAATCATAACATCTATTTACACCTGGCACGTCAATGCATTTTACCATATTGGCCTATTTGTTGCCACAATGTTAAAATGAATTGTTTTATTTGTATTTTTTACAGTAATGTGTTCAGATGACCTAACTTGCTTTTATTTTACAGTAAACCTCTTTAAAATGCAGTATTTTCAATGTAGAGAATAGTGTGTTACTGTGTTACTTATTGTTCTTTCTTTCCTTTTTTTTTTTAAAGAAAGCAATGCTGACTGTACAGACCTTAATTACTCATAACTTAATTGCATGCAGATTCTTAAGTTTCTTCTCATGCTTTCTGGGATGATTTTCCATAGGGTTTTTTTCCTCTCTCACAAACTTCTCAACAGCTCAAACTCAAAATATTAATCATCATTAGAACAGACTTTAAAGCTCTTGATTCTACATTGTACTTGCATGCACTTTTAAATAGTTCTTGTATTCTTGTAATTGTGGCAGTTTTTAAAGCTGCCAATCACAGGTAATGGTTCCTCAGCATTGCCAATGTACATCGTTTATAGTTCTATAACCGATTCTTTCTATAGAAGCAGCCTAGAAAATACTGTATTGTAAATAAAGTCAGTCATCTAAAACTGACACTGACATACACCCACATAAATTATCCACCATTTCAAGATTTTATCACATATTATTGTAATAATGTGATAAAATCTTGAAATGGTGGATAATTTATGTGGGTGTATGTCAGTGTCAGTTTTAGATGACTGACTTTATTCATAGCGTTGCATGCTGGTGAAATTCTATAGAATTAAAATGGGTTGCACATTTTTTCATTAGTAAATCTTATCACACCTTTGTTGCTGGTGATTCACACGCATGCGGAGTTAAACTTCAGTCGCTGCGGTGATAGTTGTGTGTTTCTGACGAGATCTGTCCTGGTTAGATCCACTTTGCTTTTGTCTCACAAGATACAGCTTAGCCGTCACAGTAAAAATGTTAATGTAATAATAGTTATTTTGAACATTAATAATATAATTTGCAATATAATTGTTTGATCAGGGGGGATTTGGGGGCACCAGTGTCTTTCAAAAACATAACGTTGAAGTTATTCCCAGCTTTTGAACCGTACCAGTCCCTGCTGTAATATTGTTTGTTTATGTAACTGGTTTAACCGTCCCTGGTGGCAGTTAGAAAACAATCTCATAAATTGTGAATGTATACACCGTATACTAGTTATTTTTTGTGGAGGTTACGTCGATAAACAAACTTTCTGACACAGAAAGGGTCCTTCAAAACTGTTTTGTTCTTTTAAAATTTGGATTAAAACTACTCTGGACTTTTATTCATTTGAGACTAATTGCTAATTGCATTAAAATGTTTAAATAAAACGATGGACATTTTAATATAGATTTGTATAGCTATACATGTTAAAGCATAAACACATGAGAACACCAAAGGAAATGATGAGATCAGAAACTTAACTGAAGGAAAGGTCATTAGATGGGTTAGGGTGGTTAATCTCTCAATCACAGTAATTTGATCTCTCGTTAGGGATGTGCGACCCCTGTCATTCTTCCCCTGAGTCTGGGGATTTTCACACCTATTACATTATTCATCCGTTTATGTCTGTAGTTTGATTCTAAAATATATTAACCTTTAAAAAAACTGTGATCTTACATTCCACTTACCATCAGGAATAATTAACATAGAAAGACAAAATGTTCTTTCATTTTCTAATGATTCAGTCTCTGCAATTAAATAATCAATATTCAGTCAACCTCTATATTATAATCTGTCATGTAACATTTAAATTCTGTACTGATATTTGACCATTTATAACTTAATAACTCTTCAAAATAAAGGTTCTTTATTGGCATTGATTGTTCCATGAAGAACCTTCTCAAACAACGGTTCTTTAGATTATTAAAATGTTCTTCACACTAGAAAAAAAAAGGTTAATTTAGAAGAACTGGTGGTTTCACATTATTTTGATGGTCCTTTAACACATTCTGTTGACTGTAGCGTTACACCTACATGACTAACTCTCATTCGAGTGTTAGTAGAGTATCAGTATACTGTTAAGGTTATAGAATAAGTTGACGTATTTGCAAATTTACTTATAATATCTGTTGTTGAGCATCAAAATAAAGTGTTAGCAAGCAGACAGTCTTCTAATACTCTGAGTTAGTTCAAAAGGTACCAACAAAATAAAGTGTTACCGAACTGGTTCAATGGCTTTGGTGTGAAAATACATTTTAAAAAAAGACTGCAGGTGTTTCTAAAGGCCTATTCACACCAAGAACGATAACTATAGTCCAGCTATGAGGAAGCCACAAAATAATCTTGAACATGTCGTTTTTGCCAAAACAACTTGCGAGAGGATGAAAGCCTCCATCATGAAGTCAACCGTCATTACAAGGTGTTTGGTTTCATTTCTTCACTCGTTTCATTTCTTTGTTAAATAATTGATGACTAGTCTATTCTATAGTAGACATTCAATTTTCACTGACAGCCCAAATTTTGCCTTGTTTCAGCCTAAACATCAGGGCTGTGTTTGGACTGCTATTAGACGTCTTTTAAATGCATAATTGCTTGCTGGGAGGTCATTAGTGAGTCGTGACTCGTGACCTAACAAGACGGTACGCTATTCTGAAACGTGCATTGTAAATACTGATGAAAACAACCATATTTCGTCATTTGCACATGCAGTAAAGTTCAGCGTTGGGTGTGATGGAAAAAAATATGAAATGGGAGGTGTGATATGTTACAGGAGGGGAAATTATATGTCAATGCTTTTCCGTTTTTTTGCACATGTTTTGTGTTCGTTCGCAAAATTTTTAAGGTAACTTTTAACTTGTAAAGTTTCTCACGGGAACGCATTTCATATTTTTTCAGGGGCTTCATGTTGTGGTTTCATTTCAAGAGAATGTCTCAGAGAAACTGACACTCAACACACATTCAAAACAACAAAAGAGAACACAAGCAGAAGCAATTATAATCAAAGGATGATCAGCCCAAATTATAATCGATTAGATCAACACGCAGACTGACGGGTCTCGTCTTTGCTGTAAGATATAGAACTAGGGTGACCATATTTTGATTACCAAAAACCAGGACACTCGGCCCGGCAAACAGATACTCAGATGATACTCGAAGTTTACGCAAAGATACCTTATTAATTTCAATACATTTAAAGTATAGGCAATGCCATATGGATAGAAATTTGTTGTAAGACCAATTCTGGCTTCTCAGAGGTTTACACACAACATGTTTTATTATGACAGGTTTCAACAATAATGAATGAAATAATGAAATAATGTCTCTTCTGTATTAGAAAAATAAAATAATAAATAACTAAAAGAAATACCTCCAAATTGAACAAAAATAGCTCTTACAAACTTACAAAAACGAACTAACAAAATATATTTATATCTTTAGTTTTCTTCCTCTTTATCCTGTTTTTCTTCCTCATCCTCCTTGTTTGCCCATCAATATTTTGCTGTAGAGCTGATCTCTCCCAGCAGTTTTTTGAAAACCAGGACATTTTCATCACTTTATAAAAAACAGGCAGGACAGGACGTGAAAACAGGACTGTTGGTCACCCTATAATAGAAGGCTATATGTAATTATTGACTCGTGAACTATCAACAATTCCTACTAGACGGCATGTAGGCCTACGCTATTATGCTGAAACGTGATGAAAACAATCATATTTCGTAATTTGCATATGCACATGCAGTGAAGTTCAGCGCTGGGTGTGATGGACACCGACTGAGACGGGCTTCTCTCACACACCGGGCCCCGCCTCACGCCCGGGTCGGCCCTGCCCGCAGGCTCCTGCAGAGCTCTCAGAACCGGTCTGTCCAGGGAGTGTGCTTGTGAGGTGCGAATGCTTCCTGAGTCATGCGAACACGCCGTCTGTGACTGTGAATGAGCCGCTGTCTCCGGAGCCGTGTCTCATGAGCGGGCAGCGAGGGAACCACACCCTCCAATGCATCCCGCAAACTCGTCACTCTGATTCACGGGAATCAGATACTGTCTTGTTATGGGTGTATGAAAAGGGCGGACTTATGATTTCCCTCGAATTATTCTGACTTAATCACACCCTTTGATTCATGCGAAGACTGCAAAATGACTAAATTAGGCCTATTAGACAGTATGTCTCAGAAAAAAAGAAAGCATGTGTATTGTATAGTTAGAAGGTTTTACAAGCCAGTCACGTTTGTTCATTCACACAGTGCATCTGTTTTTACACAGACTGTATATTTTAGGGAGAGCTGAATCAAGGCCCAAGGACGATAACTAGCTATAATAACCATAAAGATAGGCTATAGTAAAATCATTCTAAATATAAAAGAATAACAGTTCACACCACAACTAACGATAACGGCACAGAGAAATCGTTGAATCACTTTCAGAACGATTTATTTCCAGCTGACAAAACATTGACAGCCAATCAGAATTAATGCTGCGTTTGAGCATTTAAAGCGGCAGACGATAAAACTGCAGCTCGTGCGTTTAATAATCAATATCATTCGCTGGTGTGGACGCTATTATGGTTATATAGTTAACCAAAACTATGACGGCTATTGCTTGCTGGGCTGCATGGCCTTCTTCATCTTACAGCAAAGACGAGACCCGTCAGTGTTCTGCGTGTTGTTGATCCATTCGATTATAATTTGGGATGATCTTTCTTTCAATACTTCTGCTTGTGTTCTCTTTTGTTGTTTTGAATAAATGTGTCAAGTGTCATCTGAGACATTCTCTTGACATGAAACCACAACATGAAGCCCCTGAAGAGATGGTGACGGAAAAAATATGAGCAAAAAAAAACCAAAACAATTTCAATGGTTTTTGCATTCCCTCGCAAAACTCTTGCATTCTCCCGACAAACTTTGCGTTCGCTCGCAAAGAACTCAAAAGTTTTGCGAGTGAACGCAAAATTTCTCTGAGGAACATACAACGGAGAAAACACAAAAGCATTGACATAATTTTTCCTTTCATCTCATATTTTTTTCCACTACATGTCCCAATTGTGTTTTGTGATTGGTTCAATATTTTTCCCCTCAGAAATGTTGAGAAATCTTGTTTGATCTTTTCATTTATGTCAGCCTATAGTAGGCTAATAAATAAATGGGCAAGTTAGAGTCATTACAAAATGGAGATCTTTTCACTCTGGATAGTATAAATAAAGATTTTATGATTATTTTATTTGGATTACTGGATTAATTAGTTTGGATTCATGATTGTAATGTTAAAGGGTTAATTCACCCAAAAATGAAAATACTGTCATTATCACTCACCCTCATGTCGTTCCAAACCCGTAAGACTTTCGTTCATCTTCGGGAACACAATCTTTTTAATGAAATATTTCTGTCCCTCATTGACAGCTACGCTACTACTTGACAAGTGAGAACCAATGAGGTTCATTCTGCTGTTACGCAGCACGTTTGAGCTTCAGCGTCAAAGCTATTTGGTTGATATTCTGTGTTATGTTCGCTGATCAATGTTTACGTGAATAAAAGACCCTTTGAATCAAGTTATTATTATACTTAAACACGTTGAACAGAACAGGCTGGAGTGACTGAAGTAAACAAATTTACATAAATAACCTATAAAACAATTATTAACCAACCGAACAAACATGAATAATTACAGATACTGTACATCCATTTATTAAAACATAGTAATATAGATGTATTTCTGCACCTAAACTCTTTAAAAAAAATACACCTTTGTATCTTATTTACCCATAAAGGGTGCATATTAGTACCTAAGTGGTAGATATTAGTACCTTTTAAAAGGATACCAGCCCTGTGACAGCTTTTACCTTTCTTTTTTTGAGTGAAAAAGATAAAATTATATTTAGGTACAAATTTTATTTTCGTTGTAATATTTGCGTTTTTATTTAAGAAACAAAACATCTCAAATGCAATAGAACCTGCTTCTTTGTGCAGGTTAGGCTAGCCTTTATTTACTTATTGGTTCTCCGTTTAGGGCTTTTCCTTCACGGGAATTCTCAAAATATAACCTATATAACCCCATATAATTAGTTACAAAAGTCTAAACAAATGTTTTAATTAATTACTTTATGAATATTGATAGCAGATATGTGTGTCTTTTGTTAGTTAATAATTACCCTGTTCATCACACTAACCAGTCCAGTTACTACTAGCCTACTTTTCTTGTCCCTTTGAACTTGAGCGCAATGAAAGACACTATAAATATAGACACAATATATTTGACTTGACACTGAGAACTTGTTTTACGTATCAATATATAGGTTATAAACAACTGACTAAACATTTATAATGAAAACATTTGGCACATGCTTCAAATTACACAGCAGCGCCTGTGAATAATCGAGGCTACCAGCAGACGGCGCTATAAGCTAGCTAACATGTGACTACAAACTCTGTGACGTAAGCGCACAGGAAACAAGGACCTGTCAACTTCCGGTGGCCATATTGCGGTGATACAGCGAGTTTTTGTGAGGGAGCTTCATCATGATTTCTTCTCAAGCTTATGGTGATAATGGAAAGATGAAAGATTATCACTACTCTGGTCCAGTGGAGCATAAATTCTCTCCTTATGCTTTCAACGGAGGGTAAGAAGGGTTTTCTGCCGTGTCTTCATCTTCATTACGCGCCGATCATGACAGGTCACTTCATGCAGAAATCCTCTCACAAACTCTTAAAAGTCTATTTAGTGATTCCTGCCTCTGTTGTTTAATCCATATATTAAGCTTGGCATTCTATAGTTAAATTCAGTCGTAATGGTAAATAATAAGTTGATATGTAGGGTGTGCTGTTTTACTTTCACTATCATAACGGCAGTTTTTGACGAACAATAAAAGCAACTGATTTACACTTTCTCAAAGTCAAAAATATGTTAAATTCTGATATCTGCACTAATAATATGAAATGTATATTTCATGGTCTAGTGATGTTACTTACTACCTGTTTCCTGGAGATTCATTTCAGTGGTGTAATAAGAATTATTATAATGGGATAAATCCTCCTGGGACCCAAGAATAGACTTTTGTCCACTGTAGTGGACATTATATTTGAGTGAATTTCTCTGACATCATACATGTCACATGACACAACCTGGGTGTCCTGTAAAGAGCACATTCAGGACTTTTCAGAGATACCAAATGTTTGGAGGTTTCACCATGAAAACAACTCCTCCTTGGTCTTTAAAAATGTCTGACATTAATTTAGTGATCAAATGTAGCATTCTTATGGAAATATGATAATATATTGTAATTATAATTTAAATTGGTGTACTTTTTTTTAAATTGTATTTCATAAAACAACATCTCAGGAAAATGTTAAGGGGTTTCAAATAAAAAAATACTTTCTGTTACAAAATTGATTTCAAACGTGTCCACTGTAGAGGACATCAGGACTAAAATCATGTTTATCAGGCATTCTGGGAGACACAACAAGTGAATATGGAAATAAATTATACATCAATATTCCTATGAAATATTAGATATTATTATTAAAATGTTGCCAATTATTACTCCAATTATTACCCTTATTTTTTCATTAAATGTTGCTCCAAGAACACATTAATGTGCAAATTAGATACAGTGTATAGATACATTGCATTGAATGGGAATATTAACTTATGGCCATTTTACCCACATATTGCAAAAAGTAAAATGGTGTATATATTCATTCCATTATTTCTTTCATAACATAGTTGAGAATAATCTTTATACAAATTTTGGTTGAAAAAATCCTGAAACCCCAACATTTATTGGTGATTGAAAAAAAAATCCCATTGGTTTTGCCTATACATATAATTTCATGTCATTTTATTTTTTAAACAACTTAGTCCTGGCGTCCACTACAGAGGACATAGCATAACGTATGAATAAAATATTATTTTATATATGTTTTTTTTTACCATTTGTTTATTGTGCTCTAAACAGTGTGATGACATGGAAAAAAACTAAATTCAAAAAACTTTTTTTTTCTGGGTCTCAGGAGGATATACATATACTCAAACATACTTGGATACGTTTCTCTAAAAACCTAACTAACTTAACTACTAGCTACTAATCAACATTGAAAGTAGATTACTGTTCTAATTACTCTTTCTAAAATGTAGTTATTGCATTACTTAACATCCCATATCAACCTCGAGCAGTTGAACAATACAAGGATAGACATGAAACTGCAGCACTTTTAATTTTTCAGATAAATAATATAAAATTGTATAAAGATCTTTTTAATGAAATCTGAGAGATTTCTGTCCCTCCATTGACACTCTACGTTCAAAAAGATGAGACTAATTTTCTTTTTTGGGTGAACTAACCCTTTAAAGGGAGAAAGTTACATTAAAACACACATTTTAACATGATCAGATGTGAAAGTTTGATGTTAAATTCCCTATTGCTTTATATAAAACGGTTCTATAGTCTATTTAGTATTTACTGCAATTACATCAGAAGTAATTGTAATTAAATTACTTTACTTTTTCAAGGGAAAAGTAACTAAATTACAGTACCTAGTCACTTAGTAATGCATTACTCCCAACAACACTATGTATGTATATATATATAGACATAGACGCACACACAATAATATATATAAAAGCTGCAGTCCATAACTTTTTTTTGTTCAGAATTATATAATGAACGAGTACATCATGAATCCATTTTCCAAACCGTGTTTTTGCTTTATCCTAAATCACTAAGGTACACCTATAAGTTATTATAGGCTATAACTATAATAAGTGTTTATATTGGGACTATTTTGGACTGGTTCGGGTCGCACAGCTGCCCAGTGCCGGCGTGACTCGTCGCATACCTCGTTTCCACCAAAAAAGAACTGGTTCGGAACTGGTGCTGGTCAAAGTTGGCTCAACTTGTGAAGCTTCTCAGAACCTGTTTGTTTTTCCACTGACTAGAGAGCCCAGCGAACGACGTCGGTACGTCGCCATATGTCTTAGCTTTCCCATTCCAGTCGTGTTGTTGGTCACGATAACCCCGCCAGCCCCCGACGTAAGCATGACGTGGTAAAAGAACGGTTCTAGTCCGGCAAAGAGTTGGTGCTGCTTTGAAACCCAATTTTCCTGTCCGAGAAGCTGTCGAAACACAAAGAACTGATTCGCGAGTAGCCACCGGCTCCGAACCAGCTCTCAATTTTTGGGTGGAAAAGGGGTAATAGAGAACAAAAACAGAGAGAAGTAGCTTCAAAAGTTACGGACTGCAGCTTTAAAGGGATAGTTCACCCAAAAATAAAAATTAGCCCATGATTTACTCCATCTTTCAGACAAATACAATCAGTTATATTAAAAAATGTCCTGGCTCTTCCAAGCTTTCTAATGGCAGTGAATGGGTGTCTGTCTTTGGAAGTCCATCAAAGCACATCGTACAGTGGTAAAAGTGCTCGAAACGGCTCTCTGGGGGTTAATAAAGGCCTTCTGAAGTGAAGCGATGCGTTCGTGTAAGAAAAATATCCATATTTAAAACTATATTATCGACTAAAATAACTAGCATCCGGCAGTCGACTTACGGCAAAAGAGTAACACTTGAACTTGACGCACAACGTAATGACGGCAATTGACGATAAAGTTTTAAGTATGGATATTGTTCTGTATGTTTACTGTGTGACTGTTGCGTTAAATGCTGTGTGTGTCACGGACTCTCTCCTCAGGACTGTGCTGGCGGTGGCGGGCGAAGACTTCGCTCTCGTGGCGTCAGACACGCGTCTCAGTGAGGGATACAGCATCCACAGCAGAGACTCCCCGAAATGCTACAAACTGTGAGTTATCACACCAATCTTTCACACAAAATAAAAGCTATTTTAGCTTTTTAATCATATTTAATGTATATACAGGTGAAACTCAAAAAATTAGAATATCGTGCAAAAGTTCATTTATTTCAGTAATTCAACTTAAAAGGTGAAACAAATATATTATATAGACTCATTACATGCAAAGTGAGATATTTCAAGCCTTTATTTGTTGTAATTTTGATGATTATGGCTTAAAGCTTTTTTTCACAATATTCTAATTTTTAATTTGGGGTTTTCATAAGCTGTAACCCATAATCATCAAAATCATAACAAATAAAGGCTTGAAATATCTCACTTTGCATGTAATGAGTCTATATAATGTATTAGTTTCACCTTTTAAGTTGAATTACTGAAATAAATGAACTTTTGTCACTTATTGTATAAAGCCTATACATCAGTTTTTTTAACCAAACTTTATTGCACAGTTAAATAAAATACAGTAATTTAATTAAAGATAATGAAGGAATGACGAATGCCATGTGGACACGTCTGTGAACATCACATATTTGTATCAGTGTTTTGAATCTATTTTTTTAAGTGGTTGGGACTAACCAAGCAAACAAACCTACCAACTACTGAAGTTTTAATCTGAGACGTTTTAATAAAGCTTTAAAATACAAATCATCATAAAGCGTTAAACTAGAGACACTGATTGATTACACTTCTTTTAGGAAGCAAATATTACAATAGTGAATATTTCTTTATCGTCGGTGTCGTGCGGGAAACTCGAATCTCCAAAAATGCTACGTTTCAGGAAATGGAAAAATCTGTATTTATACATGATTACTGCATTGTCAAAGTTGATATTGTGGCTTTATGTGGGCAGACACTTGCATTTGACATTATATTACAAACGTTTTACCAAATATTAAGCTCATATGGAGTTATAAGGTTTTTGACCAGCACATTTCACTTCATTCACGATAGAGGTGGGCGGAGCTATGAGGTTTGACTGACAGTTTGAGGATCCAATGGAGTAAAGAGGTTTAGTCACAAGCTTTTTTTAATTCTTTTCATTGGTTAAATATTTGCAAAACCCACAGACAGGCATAAAGGATGACCATTAGTAATGATTTATGAACAAAAAAAAAGACGAAATATGGAGATATCACCCGACAGCGACAACATGTGACTTCCAGTGCTTTGATTGAACTGTAACTGTATGGAGAGTTTCAAGATTGCTGAACCTCATCTCTCGCTCATTCCCATACAGGACAGACACTACAGTGATTGGCTGCAGTGGTTTCCATGGCGACTGCTTGACGCTAACCAAAATCATTGAGGCGAGACTGAAGGTGCGTTTGACAAACACAACCTAGAAAGGAAAATTGAAAGAAAGTCCTCGTATCTTCTGGTCAGATAATGTTCAGTCAGCACTAACAGCTTGGCACAGAAATCAATATGTTTTTTATGTTTCTTTCTCTTCTAGATGTACAAGCACTCCAATAATAAGGGCATGACCAGTGGAGCCATCGCAGCCATGCTGTCCACCATTCTGTACGGCAGGCGCTTCTTCCCTTACTACGTGTACAACATCATCGGGGGTCTCGACGAGGAGGGTGAGTGAGTGTGTGTGGCGGGGTCCAAGCTGGTCAAACATGCGGGTTTGTCTTTCTCAGGCTCTGAAATGTGTGATTGAGTTTATTATACACTCTTTTATTGGTAACACTTTACAATAAGGTTCATTTGTTAACATTAGTAACTACCTTAGTTAACATGAACTAAGAATGAACAATACTTCTACAGCATTTATTAATCTTAGTTGATATTAATTTCAACATAATATATTATTAAAATCAAAGGTTGTATTTGTTAGCATTAGTTAATGCACTGTGAACTAACATGAGCAATCAATGAACAGCTGTATTTATATTAACTAACATTAACAAAGATGAATAAATACTGTATCAAGTGTATTGCTCATTTGTTAGTTCATGTTAGTTAATACATTAACTAATGAACCTTATTGTAAAGTGTTACCGGTTTTATAAGGCAAGACACCTCAGGTGAATAGGGTAAAACATGTACTAATAGATATCACCATAATATCTTGATAACATTAAGCATTGCATACATTATATTGTATTACAAGTTTCTGCTGTTATGTTTGAATATACAAACGAGGCATTAAATTATTAAATATGCACTAGCTTGCATAGATTTCCTAAACCGAAGTCTGTGCATTGGATAAAGCCAGGAATCAGGATCAGTTTGATTTTGTTCCAGTTAAAGGTTTTTACAGAGCGGATTTTGGATCTTCACTTATTTTTCAGAAAGTACCGTCAACAGCCAGAAAAGAAAACAATAGATTTTCACCATGTTTTTAGGAGTAAAATGTTCCATAAATCAGGTGAATGATATATTGATGAACCTCCAGAATACAGATAGGAATGAAATTGTAAAGTTTTTTGGTGTGTTAGTGCCGCTCAAGTGGAGATTTCAGACTCAAACGCGCGCCTTTAGAAATATATGTATTGACATTGAAATTTACAGACGCAAATAGATAGTGCAATAAAAAAATTACATAAAAATGTATTTTGGATGTTTGACTTCCACTAGTCTGAAACAACACGTTCACAATCACAAAATTGGTGAGTGATTGTGAGAGCGAGTGAGCGAGTGAGCGAGTGAGTGAGTGAGTGTGAGAGTGAGTGTGAGAGTGAGTGAGCGAGTGAGTGAGCGAGTGAGTGAGTGAGCGAGTGAGTGAGCGAGTGAGTGAGCGAGTGAGTGAGTGAGCGAGTGAGTGAGCGAGTGAGTGAGTGTGTGAGTGTGTGAGTGAGTGAGTGAGTGTGTGAGTGTGTGAGTGAGTGAGCGAGTGTGTGAGTGAGTGAGTGAGTGAGTGAGTGAGTGAGTGAGTGAGTGTGTGAGTGTGTGAGTGTGTGAGTGAGTGAGTGAGTGAGTGAGTGAGTGTGTGAGTGAGTGAGTGAGTGAGCGAGTGAGTGAGCGAGTGAGTGAGCGAGTGAGTGAGCGAGTGAGTGTGTGAGTGAGTGAGTGAGTGAGTGAGTGAGTGAGTGAGTGAGTGTGTGAGTGAGTGAGTGAGTGAGTGTGTGAGTGAGTGAGTGAGTGAGCGAGTGAGTGAGCGAGTGAGTGAGCGAGTGAGTGAGCGAGTGAGTGAGCGTGTGAGTGAGTGAGTGAGTGAGCGTGTGAGTGAGTGAGTGTGTGAGTGAGTGAGTGAGTGAGCGAGTGAGTGAGCGAGTGAGTGAGCGTGTGAGTGTGTGAGTGTGTGAGCGTGTGAGTGAGTGAGTGAGTGTGTGAGTGAGCGAGTGAGTGAGCGAGTGAGTGAGTGAGTGAGCGAGTGAGTGAGCGAGTGAGTGAGCGAGTGAGTGAGCGTGCGAGTGAGTGAGTGAGTGTGTGAGTGTGTGAGTGTGTGAGTGTGTGAGTGAGTGAGTGAGTGAGTGAGTGTGTGAGTGTGTGAGTGTGTGAGTGTGTGAGTGTGTGAGTGTGTGAGTGAGTGAGTGAGTGAGTGAGTGAGTGAGTGAGTGAGTGAGTGTGTGAGTGAGCGAGTGTGTGAGTGAGTGAGTGAGTGAGTGAGTGTGTGAGTGTGTGAGTGTGTGAGTGTGTGAGTGTGTGAGTGTGTGAGTGAGTGAGTGAGTGAGTGAGTGAGTGAGTGAGTGAGTGAGTGTGTGAGTGAGCGAGTGTGCATGAAAACCAATGCTTTAATAAACTGGATTGTCTTTCAATAGCGAGTCTGTTTCTTCATTCCAGGTCGAGGAGCCGTTTATAGTTTTGATCCAGTCGGTTCTTACCAGAGAGACTGTTACAAAGCAGGAGGATCAGCGAGTGCAATGCTGCAGCCTCTGCTGGACAACCAGGTGAGAGTCTCTGTCCAGCGTAAGGCGGCGTACACGAGCGATGTCTGATGATTACGAGCTCGCTGAGGATGTCTTTTACTCGGGAGAAATGAGTGGAAATCGGTGATTCTCGCATGGTCGCGGCTCGCAGTGTGTAAAGAATTACGAGCCGAGCCGAGTAGGGCTGTACTCAACCAAAGAAAATCTTGGTCGACTGAAGTCCTGAAATTTTCGACTAAAAATGACGTTAGAAAAACAACTTTAAATTAATTAGCTGCGCACTGTGCGGAGTACTTGGTTGCCTTGTCCACCTAAATTAATTATAAATGAACATAAAAAAACTAGTAGGCTGTTTGCAGTATATTAAATTGTTTTTGACCGAATTATTTTGCACTGAAATGAGTCTGACACACGAGTCTGTCGGCTCTGACAGCGTTGCATCACGGGCACCTGCGCAATATCATAGCCTATGATTTCCAAACATAGTACTATGTCAACTAGTGATATCATCACAAGAACTGTTGAGGAATATGCAACATAATTTAGACAATTCTTTTTGTCATATGTTATAATAACTGTCAG
Organism: Rhinichthys osculus; assembly: GCA_029959095.1. Taxonomy (NCBI): domain Eukaryota; kingdom Metazoa; phylum Chordata; class Actinopteri; order Cypriniformes; family Leuciscidae; genus Rhinichthys; species Rhinichthys osculus. The sequence continues at coordinate 35,936,489 of JARWKJ010000001.1, read as the reverse complement.
ACACTATCATTTCAGCCGCTCTGCATGTCCTCACACCGAGCGAGGCTGAACATATCAGCTTCGTGGCTGAGACACGAATAGACTATTAACTTAAAGCTTTTACTCTTAATAAACACAAAAGGCACGTCCACTTTAATAAAAAATGAATATTTATTTAACAAACCAGATCAAGAGCAGAAACTAAATAAAGTGCATAACTGATATACCAATTCTGATAAGTTCATATAGCCTAACGTTACTCAAAACAGACAGGGCAGGCTAACGCAGACGAGTTAGCTTACCGCTTTTGGATGATGTGTCATGTTTGTCGTCGAGCTGTGGAAGGAGAAACTGTTGCTTGCAAACTTTGCATTCGTCCTTTTTCCCGTTATCAGTTTTAACAAAATGCTGCCACACTGTCGATGTCTTTGTTGTTGACATGTTAGAAAAGGACTGACTATTAAACGCTCTCACAATTAAATAAATAATATTCAGCATCAAACCTACGTTATGAGCACCTCCCGATAATTTTTAAACATGTTTAAAAGATTCGGGGAGTCGGCCTGATTTTCACCGGCGTGTAGGCTGTCCCCAATTGCCAAATCATACACAACCACGTCACAGGCTAGAACGATGGGACTATAGCTCAGTGGCAGCAACCATACAACACACTCACACACACTCACTCACTCACGGCTTTCGGTTCGGTTTTCGGTACGCATTTTTAAACCGAACGGTTCGTTGGAATTTTTCCTGCTGAACAAAATTTCGTTATTTCAAATGTAGGCACGTCTCACGTGGCAAGCGCGCTCATGATGTAAGAGAAGCTGGCGTGACCACAACATTGCCCAACATCAAATGGCAAATGTAATGTAAGCGGAACGAAACGGAGCTTTTTGTTATTGTGTGGATGACGGACATTTGAATTCGTCAGCACTGTCTCTACACAGCCAAATCCAGTAAAGAATTTTTTTTTTGAATTCTCCACTGAAGTAATAACATCGCTGCGAGATCTAGTGAGACACATTCACATTTCTCCGCTATTAACGGATCAAACAGCGCTGACGTGGAAACCAGGAAGAAACATTGTGCCATGAATGAACTATCCAGTGTCCACAGATCAGCACATTCATCATGGGTTTACTGTAGTAACTCTCAAGGATTAAAGTTCTCCGTCGCTACGACGGATTTCCGTTAATTGCAGCGAGTCTATGACGGATTTCCGTCAATTGCAGGGTTCCCGTCTGTCCTTATGTCTTAAATTAACTTTTCATAATTTTAAGGCCGTTAATAGGCTTTCATTTCTCAAATAGTGTGATAAATGTCTTAATTTTAGTTTGAACAGTTTGAATAGGTCTTAAATTAAGGAGAGACGAGGTGTATTCACCTTGCTGAGGGGGATGTGATCAAAGCCTGGAGTGGAGCGAAAGCACGTTCCTCTCTCCACTCTAAGCATTCTGTTATCACTTCGCTTACGGTCCACTCCGGGTTTTCAATTCCCGCTCACGGAAAAAACTGCTCCGTGTTCACTCAATTAATCTTTGGAGAAGTGCATGTCAGGCTAGCTCGTTTGCTGCGGTCCGAGCCCGAGCGCGCAAACGTGCACGGCGCATGATAGAAAACAGAACGCGGGTCAATATTGGCCGTTTTTCAATAGCCTACCAAGTAGCCTACGCAAACTTCGGACTTGCGTCCTGGTAGTTCGGACTTGCCAAGTTCGACTCAGGAGAACGAACTCCCGAGGACGAGAGGACGCGAGTCCGGTTATTCTGCAAATGGAACAGTGCGTTCTTGATCGCGTCACTCGGCTCGCTCTGGCTACTCCGGTTATCTCTTTATGTATATTTTAGGCAACCATAAAACGAAATATGGTATAAAATACAACTCTGCCTCTTTTCATTTATAAATGAACATATTATCATAAACATATTAATGGCCACACAAATGTGGTTCAGGCAACGCACATTGATTATCTTCACTTCATATATATATAACAACACGAAATATAAAACACAACCCTGCTTCTTTTTGTTTTCATTTTAAAAATATGAAACATTATTGATCATTAAAACTGACATTTAACAAACAGACAGGGTTGTATCGTTTTATTGTATTATGCATGTACACATACAGTGAAAGTAATGCATAGTAAATATATATATATATATATAAAGAATATTTTAGAATATATAAAATTACACAACCCTGTCTCTTTTTGTTAAATGTCAGTTTTAATGATCAATAATATCCCGTTCAAAAGTATAAGTAGCCTAATAGTTAGGCTATAATAAGCTATACAATGAGAAATAAAAGCAAACAATTCAGTCAAACATAAGTCAGCTCTCTAATAGGCTACAAAGTTAAATAGCCTAAATATATAAAGTTATGAAACTTCACTTTGCCCTCAGCCAAAACGATTTGCCATGGAACAAACTATATATTAATATAGTTTAGCATTGTTTGGTCTTATAAGATAAATAAAAACATGCATTGAAAAGTTATGTAGATGGTTGATTATTTGTCAAGATAAGTAATTGTTTTTCATAGATTAAAATAGCTTTTAAAATACGCACACTGGCAATATTAAAGCGGTTTAAAACATCTCCCCTTAAAACGCTATTGGTCTCGACTATTTAAATAAAGTTACAGGAATATGACTTGGCCTGAAAAAAAATTCAGTCAGAAGAATTTTTTTCACTTTAATCCCTGAACTCTACTAACTGTACTAACTGGGAGTGTGGCAGGAATAGTCGCTATAATGCTTTCAAGTAACATTACGACGGTGTTATTTTGACATTATGAATACAATTGCTGCCCTCAAATGTTAATCTGAACTAAAATAAACCTTTGTTTATAACTACTACAATATTACATTTTGTCCAAGGAGCTGTTTTGTTTTATAAGCTCCTAAGAAAAGTCAAGTATAGCTCCATCATTGCTCAAAGTAAAAAAATATCATACTTTATGTTAGTTTTAATAAAAATATAATTAAAAAAATTAAATCAAGGAAATTTCTCTGGCATTTCTTTCTTTTTGCTGTATCGAAAACGTACCGAACCGTGACACAAGTGTATCGTATCGAACCGAACCGTGAATTTTGTGAACCGTTACACCCCTATAGGTCATATCAAAAGTCAAAAGAAAGAAATTTTAATTTTCCTCCCTGCAGTAAATAATTTTATCCCTTAAAACTCATCTTTGATTATCAAAATAACACATTTTAACTTTTTTTTCCTGTTAAAATAATTTCCTTATTCCTCAAAATAGCTTGAATGTAACTACACTTCATGAATATGCAAATTAGCCCCGTCTCCACTCACTCACAGCAGCTCGAATTCCCTGATCCATTCACTCAGCTGTAGAAACACTTCAGAAGAAGAGGAAGAGTGAATTATACAGGCTCGTCTATAAGTCATGTATCAGAATGGTTATGTGTTTTTTGCTTTTAACCTCATAGAAAGTCAGTGGGGAAAAGCCCACACACACACACACGTTGATGGGATTGGTGACATGTTTGTAATGTGTTTTTGAGATTGTCTTTGGTGCACTCCAGTTTTAAGGAGAAAATGCTCAGCAATGGTGTCGACTTATGAATTTACAATTTGAAAGCAGATTAAAAACACCACATAGACACAAACAACATTAAAAAAGTGATTTTCACCACTCTGATTTTTAAAGGCAGCCGTCTGACTCTGAGATGAGAACGGGAACATGGTTTGTGTAACATTAGCAACACATTATTATCTGTTTGATAATGTATTCAAGCCAACGGCTAATCATATTAATTACCGCTATGTGTCCGGCTTTGCAGAGAGCGATGCATAAAACACATTCTGATACATGGACTTGTAGACGAGCACGTATAATTCACTCTTCTCTTCTTCTGAATCAGTTTCTGCTTCAAACATGTATGGCTGAATGGGTCGGGTAGTTGGATCTGCTGTGAGTGAGTGGAGGCGGGGCTAATTAGCATATTCGTAAAAGGGTGTAAAGTTACATTCAAGCGATTTTGAGGCATGAATTGTTTTACATAAAATGAAGATAGTTTTCAGGACAATTTTATATTTTTTTTAAATAATGAGCTGTGGAATATTGAAATAGCATTTGTTTATATATCATGTCAGTATTTGGCATGAAAACTTTAGCGTTACTTCTTGAAGGCTTAAACTGTGTCCTCTTGTGCTCAGATCGGCTTCAAGAACATGGAGAACGTGGAGCATCTCCCGCTGAGCCAGGAGAAGGCCGTGCAGCTGGTGAAGGACGTCTTCATCTCGGCCGCCGAGAGGGACGTCTACACAGGAGATGCTCTCAAGATCTGCATCATCACCAAGGAAGGCATTCGAGAAGAGGTCGTGCCACTCAGGAAAGACTGAGACGCCAAAACTAGCCTGTTTTTCTTTTTCTCCAGTTGCATCCTTCAAATCCGCTGTTCTTTTTATATTCCTTCTCGAGAATAAATGCGTTACCAGTATCACTATTGTCTGTCTTTTCTTTTAATTCAGTGTTTTGTCTGTTTTAGAACTGCATTTATGCGAAAAAAATTTTGTTCAAAATTCATGTTTGCATATACACTCACCTAAAGGATTATTAGGAACACCTGTTCAATTTCTCATTAATGCAATTATCTAATCAACCAATCACATGGCAGTTGCTTCAATGCATTTAGGGGTGTGGTCCTGGCCAAGACAATCTCCTGAACTCCAAACTGAATGTCAGAATGGGAAAGAAAGGTGATTTAAGCAATTTTTGAGCGTGGCATGGTTGTTGGTGCCAGACGGGCCGGTCTGAGTATTTCACAATCTGCTCAGTTACTGGGATTTTCACGCACAACCATTTCTAGGGTTTACAAAGAATGGTGTGAAAAGGGAAAAACATCCAGCATGCGGCAGTCCTGTGGGCGAAAATGCCTTGTTGATGCCAGAGGTCAGAGGAGAATGGGCCGACTGATTCAAGCTGATAGAAGAGCAACTTTGACTGAAATAACCACTCGTTACAACCTATGGAGGGATTATTGGGTCAGATTGAAAACTAAAAGTCTAAAACTAAAAGTCTTAAACGAAAACCAAAAGTCTACGTTTGAAACTAAAAGTCTAAGTCGAAAATGAATTTGGTATTTAGGATTGGGCATTTGGTATTTAGGATTGGGCATTTGGTTATTTAGCCATTTAGGATTGGGCATTTGAGGATTGAGGAGTGTATGCAAATAAGGAGGCGTGGCCCAAATACTGGAGGCTGGGTTTGAAATGGCTGGTGCAGATGCACCTTATGGACAGCAGAGGGAGCTCCAGTTAGTCCAGTGCTAAGGAGCACACTGTAATGAAACCAAACAGAGCGAGTGAGCAGGTCTGGAGCGAGGACTGTACTTTATAATGTGATAACTTCAACTTAATGACAGCGTTGTATAGGGGTACTGGAACGGTACATGTATTTCTATTGAACCGAACCGGTAGCCTACGGGCGTCACGGTTCGGTGCACGAATTTACACGGAGAATACACGGTATAAAAATAAATAAAACTCTAAATAGCGATACATTTCGCTCTATTCGCGTTTGGTGTGAACGCAGCATAATAAACAGGCTGCGATGTCAAGATTGCAATGCTGGAGTGTGTGTGTGCGCGCGCGAGAGAGAGGGGGAGGCGTGGGCGCGAACGAACTAGGTGTGTGTGTGTGTGTGTGTGAGAGAGAGAGGGAGAGAGAGAGAGTGTGTGTGTGTGTGTGTGTGTGTGTGTGTGTGTGTGTGTGATTTTGGTTGGGTGACAGTTGTAGGTTACAGTTTGACAAGATTTTAGAGTGTGACAAAAGCACAATGTTGTATTTTATTGCGAGTGTACACAAATATACACACTTTGCAGTTTGAACTTTGCAGCACACACTCCAACATTGCAATCTTGATATCGCAGCCTGTTTATTATGCTGCGTTCACACCAAATGCGAATAGAGCGAAATGTATCGCTATTTAGAGTTTTATTTATTTTTATACCGTGTATTCTCCGTGTAAATTCGTGCACCGAACCGTGACGCCCGTAGGCTACCGTTTCGGTTCAATAGAAATACATGTACCGTTCCAGTACCCCTATACAACGCTGTCATTAAGTTGAAGTTATCACATTATAAAGTACAGTCCTCGCTCCAGACCTGCTCACTCGCTCTGTTTGGTTTCATTACAGTGGTGTGGGGGATGTTTTCTTGGCACACTTTAGGCCCCTCAGTGCCAATTGGGCATCGTTTAAATGCCACGGCCTACCTGAGCATTGTTTCTGACCATGTCCATCCCTTTATGGCCACCATGTACCCATCCTCTGATGGCTACTTCCAGCAGGATAATGCACCATGTCACAAAGCTCGAATCATTTCAAATTGGTTTCTTGAACATGACAATGAGTTCACTGTACTAAAATGGCCCCCACAGTCACCAGATCTCAACCCAATAGAGCATCTTTGGGATGTGGTGGAACGGGAGCTTCGTGCCCTGATGTGCATCCCACAAATCTCCATCAACTGCAAGATGCTATCCTATCAATATGGGCCAACATTTCTAAAGAATGCTTTTAGCACCTTGTTGAATCAATGCCACGTAGAATTAAGGCAGTTCTGAAGGCGAAAGGGGGTCAAACACAGTATTAGTATGGTGTTCCTAATAATCCTTTAGGTGAGTGTATAGATAGTGCATGAACAACTGATCTCCATCCGTGCTTGTTTGTTTTCTATGTTGAATTGATATTCAGCTGATATTTAATAAGTCACTACTTGAGCAAAAACCTCATTATTTTTACGTCCTATTCTCAAATGCATCATGTGCTTTTGGTTTTAAACAAGACACTAATGTTTATGTGATCTTAAAGCATAAAAAAATAACATTTTTTATGCTGTAAGATCACATAAACATTACTGTCTTGTTTAAAACGACAACCAATATACACTCAAAATATTTAGGTCTAAATTAAGACTTGCATATCATCAGCTTCCTAAAATAATTGCCTAAGTAATTTTTTGACAAAAATGATTTTTTTGCATGATGCTGGCCACCTCTGGTAAAATCGCTCACTTAGGCCGTTTCAAAAGACAATGACACTTAGGCAATTTTACAAGCTTTTCAAAATGGCAGCTGCATCAAGAAGAACGAGAAAAATATCATATATTCAATTATGGGCTCAGTTTTTTGTGTTTTATGAGAAACCTGAAAAAATGCAATTATTTTAGGAAGGTGACGATATAAAAGTTTCATCCTTTTGAATTAGCCGCCGCTCAAGCGTGCAAAGTTATTCTACTGTTTAAAAAATAGGACAATGCGTCCTGCCAGCCAGAGCTGGGCCGTGTGTGGTGATGAACAAATAAAAGGATTCCAAGATTATTTATTGTTAGAAAGAGACGTTTTAGCAAACGTACAGAAAATAATTGATAATTAAATGCATAATTGAATAACATAATTATGTGCAGTTTAAGGCACATGACTCATTTACTTCATTTGAAATCATAAAATTTAATCTTAAAGACACTTAAAGTGAATCCAATCTATTTTATTCATTAATTGCCATCCAATATTTATTATGTTTGCTGTGGGACATATACAAAATTTAAACTGTCAGGTGGTTGGTTTTGGCATTGGCTGTCATGAGGCCATTATAACATTTTAATGACAAATTCAATGTGTACCACTGTAGTTGAGGTCAAGAAAAATATTCATGACACAGTTATAATGTCCTCATGACAGCCAATGTCAAAACCAACCACAGTTTAATGTATAAAGCTAATCTTAAATTTGATAATTAATCTGCTATGTCATGTTTATGACATATTTATAACAGGTTGTGTTGTCTTAGTAATGTCAAGTTGTCATAACAAAGACATCTCAAACAATGTCATATTTGCATTAAAAATGTCATAATTGAGCGAATGACACTTAATGACAGCTGTCATAAACATGCATGAAACCTCCTTCATATTCATGACATGTGTCATGTCAGTCTTATGCACACCCCTTCAAGATAAGTGTTACCAGATAGGGATTTAAATTCTTGCATGTAAGACCCTTTAATGGTGTAATACATGTATTGCAAGTTATAATAATTAGTAATAGTGTAATGTAACCTTCATAGTTCTATGTTTTGTCTTTGTAATTATCTTGCAAAATAAGAAAGAAAGAAAAGAGGAATGAACATCGATTGAGCTGAATTTATTTATGATCTTTTACCCAGTTTACAGATAAATGCATTATTTTGTTATTTATGAAGACACCAGCTTTTATAAAGACCGAACACTGAAGTATAGAAGCTTGTTTCCGCCACGGGATAACACCTTTTAAAAGACAATTGCGACTTTATATCATGCACTTATTATTTGATTTATTATTCGGTGGCGGAAAGCGTCTCCAGCTGAAAAATATAGATTTAATCTGACAGGAAGAGAAAGAATCATAACCAGAATGAAGTGTGGAGCATCATCAGCCAAACGGGAACAGGAAGGACCGGACCTTCTTTCATCAAATTAAGACCAGGAACGGGTAATGAGAAAAGAAAAAGTGTTTTTGATTTGAACATAATTTAGATATGTAAATGAGAAGCAAGCAGAACACAACACATCTGCTTTAATTGGGTGTTCAGTAGACATGTTCCCTCACTGAAATCCACACACACACAAAGTGAACATTCATCACAAACCTCTTAAAGACGATCTATATATATATATATTGTATTTGTATCTTTACAATAAGAGCGTGACAGATCTCTTACACTATCCATGAGAACAAAACATAATGCTTTGAGCTGCAGTTAAGACTAAAAATCTCACGATTCTTGTACATTCATCAGAGAGAGCTGGAAGCGGTAGGTCAAAGGTCAAAGGTGGGCTTTCGTCATGCATCGCCGGGGTCGTCCTACAGTGGGCGCTCTGAGAAGGCGGTGAAGCTCTTGACTCGTGCAAAAAACAGAGGCGTGTACATTTTGTCCACATCAAACGCAGTGACGACAGTCTCTCCACTGGATCTGCGGGAGGAAACCAGGTTAGAAGAAGAAATCAGCATTTTAATGATTTGTACTTTATTGATTTTCTTATTTGCAAACAAACGATTATATAAGCAATCGTGTAGTTGACATATAACCAAACCACTAAATCAAAACCGTACATAAAACAACAGTTAGTCAATAAATTGTAATAATATAAATAACAAATGAATGACTAAATATATCAATAAAATAGTATGAAAAAAGAAAATGGTGGATAGCAATCTTCTTGACCTCAACCGGACACGAGTGTCACGGGCCCAAAGACTGGACGGCACCAGCTCGAGTCACATGACCCACGACACGGACCCCTGCCCGCCCGATAGCATTTCATTTTATTACAAATTCCCTAAAATGATGCTTAGTGAAAAACATGCATGTGTGTGTATTTATATATACAACATAATTATACACCGTACACACACATATAATATGTAAACGCAAACTTTTATTTTGGATGTGATTAATCATGATTAATCGATGCCCAGCACTTATTTTAATAAAAAAACAACAACATTTTATTAATTTTTTTAAATTATAAATTTATTTTATTATTTTTTTCACTGTTTTTCTCTTGCTTTTGCTATGAAATTCCGACACACTATATCAGCAATGCGTGAACCGGGTGCTCATCACACACGGGTCACGCAGGTCTCAATACGCCTACTTATACTACGCCCTATTATTATGTGCTCGTTTTGTGAAGAAGAGTGTGTAGCAGAACAGCAGACAAGCTTTGGGACACACTATCACGTCATACAATTGTGTCTTTAACGGCTGCTCTCTGTCAATCATCCTGTCACTTAAACTGACCTGTCAATCATCCTGTCACTTAAACTGACCTGTCAATCATCCTGTCACAGTAAACTGACTTGTCAATCATCCTGTCACTTAAACCGACCTGTCAATCATCCTGTCACAGTAAACTGACCTGTCAATCATCCTGTCACAGTAAACTGACCTGTCAATCATCCTGTCACTTAAACTGACCTGTCAATCATCCTGTCACAGTAAACTGACCTGTCAATCATCCTGTCACTTAAACCGACCTGTCAATCATCCTGTCACAGTAAACTGACCTGTCAATCATCCTGTCACTTAAACCGACCTGTCAATCATCCTGTCACAGTAAACTGACCTGTCAATCATCCTGTCACAGTAAACTGACCTGTCAATCATCCTGTCACAGTAAACTGACCTGTCAATCATCCTGTCACTTAAACTGCCCTGTCAATCTGCCCTGTCACTTAAACTGACCTGTCAATCATCCTGTCACAGTAAACTGACCTGTCAATCATCCTGTCACTTAAACTGACCTGTCAATCATCCTGTCACAGTAAACTGACCTGTCAATCATCCTGTCACAGTAAACTGACCTGTCAATCATCCTGTCACTTAAACTGACCTGTCAATCATCCTGTCACAGTAAACTGACCTGTCAATCATCCTGTCACTTAAACTGACCTGTCAATCATCCTGTCACAGTAAACTGACCTGTCAATCATCCTGTCACAGTAAACTGACCTGTCAATCATCCTGTCACAGTAAACTGACCTGTCACTTAAACTGACCTGTCAATCATCCTGTCACTTAAACCGACCTGTCAATCATCCTGTCACAGTAAACTGACCTGTCAATCATCCTGTCACAGTAAACTGACCTGTCAATCATCCTGTCACAGTAAACTGACCTGTCAATCATCTGTCACAGTAAACTGACCTGTCAATCATCCTGTCACAGTAAACTGACTTGTCAATCATCCTGTCACAGTAAACTGCCCTGTCAATCATCCTGTCACAGTAAACTGACCTGTCAATCATCCTGTCACAGTAAACTGACCTGTCAGTCATCCTGTCACAGTAAACTGACCTGTCAATCATCCTGTCACAGTAAACTGACCTGTCAATCATCCTGTCACAGTAAACTGACCTGTCAATCATCCTGTCACAGTAAACTGACCTGTCAATCATCCTGTCACTTAAACTGACCTGTCAATCATCCTGTCACAGTTAAAATCCTCCACATTTAATTTCCTACCGTATCTTCATAAAAGTCCACATTGTTATTGCAGATGAAATATAACACGGATAACATTAAATCAATATTTTTTTTATCAGGTTAAACTTTTGATCAGTCACTCAAACCTTTATCTAAATCTCTCTCACCGTCGGTCGCGCATATCCGCCATGTGTGGTAGTTTTTTAACACTGTTTACTAATTGTTTGTAGCTCCTCCTCCAAAGCGCAGTGGATTGTGGGTAATATTAGCTGTTATAGTGAGCACAGATCCACACTTTGAAAATCCACCGGAAATAGTATCATCCGGGGACTTCTGGCACACTCTTTTCAGCATACTATGCTTTGGGACACACTTATTTCAACCTCACACACAGTTTAGGATGATAGTACGGACACTGAGACGCAGGGCATGACACCTGTAGGTGATGTGGCAGGAATGGTGGATCCACACCAGCTTGTTGAAGCGCTGGCGCCCCCCAGAGGACAGCTGCAGTCCCACATGAAACGAGCGCTCGGCGTCGGGAACTGGGCTCCGCCTGCAGAACCGGCTCCTCTGGTACTCGGACACCTTCTGCTGACAAATCACAAGCAATTCAAGTCACATTTATTTTTATAACACGGTTAGTTCCAGTCCTTGATTCTGATTGGTCTATAAATTCTGATAGCTGTGTTTTATTCATGATGAAACACTATGACCGCTTCACCCAACGGTTCTATGTATCACGACACAACCCCCTAGCAACCACTCTTAGCAACGTAAACATATGTTTGTTCTCATTGATTTTGTTCATTGAAGCTTATAGTCGAGTATTGTGAGAGATCGAGTAAGTAAGTGTACCTGCATTTACACTAGATATAGCATTTTTTTCTTCAGGTCAGTCCTATATTCGTAATAAAAAATCAGCTTGAATGTCCGCTGCGATATCGATATCTTGTCCTTTTAACAGGGTTTTCCCGTGTCCTAGTCATTTGTCAGTTGCGTCTTTCTTCTCAGTGTTCACAAGTTTGAGTCCTTTCAATATAAAAGTCTTCTCTACTGACTGACTCACTCATAAAGACTTCACTCATGGCGAAATAATCTGCTATTCAGGGTCAAGGACTATTTTTTTCCAGCGGAAGGAAGGCTTTTAGTGATTTTATTTAATTAAATAGTTGCATTGAAACATTTTTTTGGCCTTTAATATTTGTATTGTGTGGTAACCGTTTTATAAAAGCAATAAGGTACGAGAGGCTAGTGCTGTGTCGTGAATAAATCACGGCTAAAGGGGTTTCTCCGCTTCGCTTCGTGCCTAACAACGCCCTTCAACCGGGACTAGTTCACAACACTGCTTTCCTGTAGCTCAAAGAGTAGAGCATTGCCGCTTGCAACGCCAAGGTCATGGGTTCGATTTCCAGGGAAAGCAAGAACTGAAAAGAATGTAATAATGTGTAGCTTGAAATGCAATGTAAATTGCTTTGAATAAAAGCGTCTGCCAAATGCATAAATGTAAATGTAACACAGCACTAGCCTCTTATTGCGTACGTATAGCGCTTTTCACAATACACATCGTTTCAAAGCAGCTTTACAGAAGATGCATGAGTCCACGTTACAATTTAGAGTGATCTGTTATCAGAGATTAGTTATATATTTCAGAAATGTACATATACAGAATCACAGTTAGCTAAAAATGTATTAATTTAAACAATGTGATAATTTAATGCAGAAACAATGAGCTCATTGAAGTAATGAATACTTGTTTGTTAACAACATTTACAAATCAGTCGGCTTATTGCTGGTAAAACCTGTTAAATGACAAACCAACCTCTTCTTTCCTCTTGGAGACAACAACATAAACTTTGGTTTGATTGTCTGTATCCTGGGACAGCCGATAATGGCCAAGCATGATGGAGTCCATCCTGTGGGAATCGAAGCATTTTAACCGTCATGTCACATGGGCTAGAAATGTCAATTCAGAGGTGTGTTAATCACGCACATGACACACACCTGGAGTTCTTGCTGCGCAGCCTTGGGACAACGACCAACGGGTCCTCGGGGGTGGTCAACATCACCGCCTGACCGTCAGGGAAGAAGCGCAGGTACCTGAAAGACCAGGGGCCGGTTTCACAAAGACAGACTTGGACTACGGCTTAGATATAGTAGAGAGTCAGACTTCAGATAGACATCTAAATCAGACCGCTGCACAAAGCACTGAAGACTCTGACTATCTTAAGTAGGACTACACTGCAATGCATTCTGGGTAAAATAAGACACTTTTCAAAACAACAAACATGGCAGATCGAGTAAGCGCATTCAGCCGCTCAGTGCAGTTTACCCCAGCGGGAGATATGTGTGTGTTGGAGGAGAATAACAGTCACAAGGACATTTTACTTGGGAAATTTAGTGGAGAATGTAGTAACAAGAAAAATTGTTTAATTTGGAAAAAGATTAACAGTTGCCAGCGTTAATCCGAGCGTTGAAGACATTCAGAAAAGATACAAAAACTAAGGTCCCTAAAAACCCTTTCCCTTCTCACAGCTCTCCATAACGTCGTCATTTATGAGCCATTTTCCCTTTTCTTTTGGCTGTTTGTAATGTAACTGATTGTTACTGTTGGTTGCCAAGGTAACAGAGTCTTAGACCTAAGTTAGCCTAAGCTGTCTAATTTTTTTTGGTCTAAATTAAGTCAGCAGTAGCGGAGATAGCGTGGGTGCTTAGGTGCGGTCGCCCCAGGGCCCCGTGCCAATTAGGGGCCCCTCAAACACCGCCGATCTTGCGTCACTGGACAGGAACGGGGCCCTCGCCAGCAGTGATGCCGGTAACTTTTTTCCAGTAACGAGTAATTTAACACGTTACTATTTCCAAACCAGTAATCAGATTAAAATTACTTATCAAAATTACTATGCGTTACTATTTTTGTAATTTTCTTTAGTAGAAATGATGGCAGATATGCGATATGAAACCGAAATGTGAGTGAGAAGGCAGAATCGCGACACACCCTTATAACTCCCAGAGTTATCCTTCCCATCCAGATCCAATGCCACCACATCTTTAAATTACTATTAGTATTATTTGAAGTTAACATTATAAAATACTTAGACCTACACCACAAAACTAGTTGAGGATACTTTCTTTAAAATAGGGCAATTCCAGCGTTATGGACGTGACATTTGAGGTTGAAATGTAAATTCTCAGAAAATGCATTTAATACCAATATATTGAAACGTCTGTTTATCCATACTCCTTAATAAAGGGCTGGCTCTCCACAGAACAAAATATTCATTTTGTCTTATTTTTCGTGTTCGCATTTATGAGGGAAAAACAATGTTACGTGACAGTTCCCCGTTACGGACGTGAGCGCTCTGAAAGCGGCACTGAAAGACTGCTTTAAAACTTTCCCAGAGACATCAAACAAAGTACAAAGCCATTCATTAAGGCGAATTTCGTTTTGTATTAATTGTATCTTAATTTTAATCAATGTTTCATCAACCAATTGCCTGGATTTAATAAATAAGAAGTAAATATAGCAGACAATGGATAATCACGACACGGAGGCGCCGGCGCGTGAACTGGAGATCGCCTTGTGAGTCATAAATGAACCGAAACACAGAGTAGGCCTACTTGCCTCACACACCTGAGAAATATATCTATAGAAAGCTCGAAATGTGTACTTTTACAGAACAATTCAAAACGAAAGAAAACAGACTGTTCTCTGAAAAGAACGAGATAGCCTTTGTGTTTTACTTTTATTTAACATACCGGTATAAGCTTACTTGGCTCAACAAGTGACACATTATTACATATGCATTCATCAGATATTTTACGTTTTGTTTTACGGTTTTAAAATGACTTGGTAGCAGAGGGCCCCATGATGAAGCTCCGCCCCCACTGTACTGAGAGTCTAGCTCCGCCCCTGTAAGTCAGTCTTTATTTTTGTGAAACAGTCTAACTTGCATTAGACTAGTCTATGAGCAAATTTTAGACTTGTCTAACACTATAGACCGGTCTAAAATAGCCCTGGTCTCGTCGAAGCCTCATAACACTGAACAAAACCCAATCTGTTCAGGGACACTCAAGAGATACTGCACCCAGAAATGAAAAAAATCTGTCATTTACTTCCAAACCTGGGCTCTAAAACTGTTTGGCTCCCAACATTTGTGTCTCTAGAAGAAATGCAGAAATGCGCCACAGTCGAATCTGTCCCGCCACAGTTTCATAATGAACTGAAAACATTTAGAAAATCTCACATAATAGCATAAGCATCTGTCAGTCAAACTAAAATCACGATATGGTTTAGTGTGCTCATCAAATTGCAAAAGGTTGTGATTTAATTAAATAAGTATTTAGCTTTCTAAACTTTCACAGTCGCATCATTTCTAACATTATTCTGTGGACAGATGAGTACACATAGATTTATAATGAGATGCATTTGTAAACCTGTTTTCACAGAAACTGATAAAGGTAATATCTGAACGAGCATAATAGGGGCACTTTAAGTTTGCTCTCAAAGCGCACCACATTGATGCATTTAACTTAAAAGGGGACCCAAGTCCACCACTCATAGTCTCACAAACTCCTGTGGGGAAACCATAGACTGTAGAAAGATATGGACGTAGTGTCTGTGACGTCACCCGTAGGTTCCTGAAGAGCATTTTTGAAGCCCAAAGTGGGCGGAGCCGGCCGTCGCCATCTTGGCAGCGCGTCACTCCCGAATAATCGGAAATGTGCAAAAAGTCGTGATTATCTGAGGTGACGTGACGCTAACAGACAGCAGACAAACGGCCAGTAGTGACATCAGCTGCAATCCACCTGTCACTCAAGTGGCCACGCCCTTAATTATGCAGAACTTTAAGGCTTAATATAATTTAAACGGATGAGTTATACAAATATTCACCCCCCTCACAGTCGTCACGAAGGGCAAAATTAGCTATATAGACCAAAACCACTATTTGTACCAGGCTGTAAACATATTTATTTCTGCTGTAAAGTTGGGCATTTTAACAAGAGGAGTCTATGGGATTGACTCTCTTTTGCAGCCTGTCTCTAGTGGCCAGTCGATGAACTGCACTTTAGGTCACTTCCGTGTCGGATTCAAGAGAGAGGTTTCCGCTTGGGGGAAACACTGTAAATGCATACAGGTTTAGACGTAACATGAGGGTGAGTAAATGCTGACAGAACTGCCTTTTTTGAGAGGAGTATCCCTTTAAAGCCCAGATCTCACCTGTAATACTCCACCTGGTGCCAAGCCCTGTAGAAGCCGTCCAGAGACTCCTCCCCCTGACGGATGTAGGAGGTTTTGCTGATGTAAACACCTGGACGAACCACAGACGTTTATTAAACACTGTACGTGCAGCATATATTTAAGACGACAGTCAAACCAAAAATTATTCAGACACCAGATATAAATCTTTTACTAGTGGCTGCAGGACACTATAGTTTATTTATGTAAGTGAGGAGAGCAAAATAAAGTAAACGCTCACATATTATCCCCAAATATTCTTCATACAGCGACTACATATTTATAAAACTTTTGGACCAAACATTATTCCTCCACTTTGACCTGACCATGTTTTGCTGAAGTATTTTTTCTGTAATTGCTAATGCTCTTTTTACACCACAGACTGAACAACATGAAGCATTGCTTGGTCACTGGTTGAGCTAAACTGGTATAATGTAATTATGTAGTTAAATTTAACAGCTGACAGATAATCAACATAATTCATCTGTGAGAGTCTAACAGAAGGACGGACAAAACCAGTGAAATATCCACTGATTTGATAACTCTGAGTTCTTGTCATATTTTATTACCATTTTCTAAACTATAGGGAATAAACTGTGATAATGTGAGAAATGTTGAATACATTTTGGTTTGACTGTATATAAACGCACACGTTTACCATCAAAGCGCACACGTGGCCTCTCCAAAAACATCTCTCTCCAGGATGAAAACGGCAGCATTTTGGTGCAGCTTCGCCCCCACACCCTCAAACAAGCAGAGCGCCAAATCTCAGGGTCCCTGCGGCAAAACACACACAATTCAATGGCAAACGCAGATCTTTTTTCTGCTATGACTCCAAGCTGGTTTCCTCAGATGTTTGGTGAGTCTGTGAGCCCACCTTGCACAGATATAGAAACCCCTGCACACCAATGAGAGCTGCTCTAGGGCTCGGAGGTCCAGGTCACATGACACCACCCAGCGGAAGATATACATGAGCACCTCGAAGGGCAAAGCTGTGGACGTGAGAGAGAGAGAGTGTCAGGGGAACAGGACAGCTCTGTGAATGTGAACAGAGCAGGTCCAGTGTCATTGATATATACACTAGATGCCGCCTTGGGGTTCTAAGCATGTGTCAAAACCGCCGCCATCTTGGAACAGGGGTCTTGTCATAGGAAGTAGCAAGGTAACGCTGCTATCTCCGCCTGTACTTCGAATTCATGGATTTTCTGACTTTTGTGCTGCGTATGGATGTTCACACGAACAAAATCTGAACTAGGAAGAACGTTTTTTCTTTTCTTTCTCTGGACTCAATGATAAATACATGTTTGATCATTGGAACGAACCAAAAAACTAGAAAATCGCATTCATGACGATTTATGGTGATTTTATTTCCGTTAGACCGTTGCCTACATTGACGCTTATGCATTAAAGGGATAGTTCACCCCAAACTCTGTCAGTAATTACTCACCCTCATGTTGTTCAACCCCGTAAGACATTCGTTCATCTTCAGAACACAAATTAAGATATGTTTGATTAAATCTTAGAGCTGGATCACTCCTCCATAGGCTTCTTCAGGGATTGAAACTTGCCGGCCCAAAAGTTATGAAAGACATTGTTAAAATAGTCCGAGTGACTACAGTGGCTCAACCTTAAGTTTATCAAGCGACGAGAATACTTTTTGTGCGCAAAAAACAAACAAAAATTTACTCTTAAAGACTTTATTCAACTATTAATTTCCTTCTCTGTGGGCCTCGAAGTTTCACTTAGTGAAACTACGCTAAGCTTCTAGGTTGTACGTCACACACATCACACACACATGACCAGCGTCGGCCAATAGTGAGCCTACGTGTGACGTACAACACAGAAGCTTTGCGTAGTTTCACTACGTGAAATCTCGAGGCCCACAGAGAAGAACATGAATAGTTGAATAAAGTCGTTATTTGTGTTTGTTTTTTGCGCACAAAAAGTATTCTCATCGCTTGATGAACTTAAAGACCCACTCCGATGAAAATAATGTTTTTCTATGTGTTAACATGTTCTTGCGGCAAAATAAGAAAATCTTGAGAAAAATAAACTCAAAGTTGTATTTCTGTGTATTTCTACATTCAAATGGCTGTGAATCAGTAGCAGACGCTAAAATGCCGGCTAAAATAGAATGGAGTTGTGACGTAGTAACTCCACTGGGCGGGGCCACAAGCTCATACTCCCCTCCACCCCGCCCGCTCGGCGCTCAGGTTCTGAGGAGTAGAGAAGACGATGGCGGATCAACACTTATGTGCGGTAGCGGGTTGCAATGCTAAGAGGAGAGATAGTGGTATTAGCTTTCATGCTTTACCAAAACATGTTGCTGTGAGAGATAGATAGATTACGTTCCTTGGTCACGGCAATGTTAACCCTCTGGGGACCAGAGTGTTTTTGGGGCCCTTGGGATGTTTTGACATGCACTGACATTTGTGCTTTTTTCAGTTATTTATAAACATGTTAATGGCAAAGGTGTAAATTCACTCTATATAGCACAAACTTGGCTACCATGAGATCTGAGCAACATGTATGTACATGTTTGTATTTTTAATAGAATAATGTTTATGCGTGGTTATTGAAAAAAATAAAAATGAAAGTTGCTGAAATAAGACCACAAAACACATATTGATTATTTCTTCACAAGACTTTTGAAAATTGTATCACATAGCCTAGAATATTTGCTCCAAAACTATGTGAGAATCATCCTGACTACTCATTCAGATAAGTCAATAAAGTCTTTTACATTTTTAATGACGTGTTTTGTTTGAGAAAGCTTTATGTTGGAGGCGTGATCTCTCATTAATATGTATGGCATTCCACACCTATATAAGGAAAATACAGGGTGCATACGTCTGGACACTTCTATCACACACCCTTCACCATATAGACATGGTTTTATTTCAGTTCAAAGTTAGAGTTGGAAACATCTTGAAAAGAAAATTGTCTTTCTCCATAAATGTCTTAGTTTGATCATACATATTTCAAAGTTGAGGATTCATTATTTTGATATAGCTTGAACAAAAACTATAAGATCTTAGTTGATTAGTTTATTGACAAAACATACTATATATTTAACATATGAGCAGAAACTCCTAAAAAAGCTTATTTGATGTCTATTTTAGAGTAAAAACTTTATCCAAAACGAGTCAACGAAATGTTGTCTGTTATTTAGTCTGTAACAGTGCGTATCTGTGCGTGCGTTCATTCATTCATTCATTCATTCACACACACACACACACACACACACACACACACACACACACACACACAAACATGATTCACATTTAACAGTACGCTTCACATATTTGCGTTTGAATAGCGCGTGCTCTCCGTGGGCGTGTCACATTACCAGGGATAATCAGCTGAGAGAACGATAATGAGACGGGCTGACACGTCTCTCTTTTTATATAGATGACATAAACGGAGAATAATAATTTTAGTTTTGAATCGGATCATTTAAAGTACAAACTCAAATGATTTAAAAGATATATTGCTTATGGCTGGGTGAATAGTATTAGCTGAGTTGTGTTGAAGATTAGAGACGTGCTCCAGAAAAAAAGTTCACGGTGACCGAGAGGCAGAACGCACACCCTGTTTATTTTCTTTATTTTACAAAAGCACAATATTTTATTTCGATTGTATGTGGGCACATAAAAAAGTAGACATTTAACAGATTATTTTCTCATATTTCTTAACTCTATATGAACAGAAATGATGGTAGTACTTTAAGTCTATTTTTCTGCTATGTGAAAAAAAACGAGCAAAACGCGCCGGCGCGTTTCTGGTCCCCAGAGGGTTAAAAACCACACATCGGTTTGCGGTCAGCACTTCACAGAAGACTGTTTCACCAACTGGCAGGAGAAAAAAATGGGCTTCGTCAGTAAATTGTTTTTGAAGCCGGATGCAGTGCCTTCCATCAAGACACCATCAACTGGACAGCCTGTGTCTTTACCAGTTTATTTTTTTTCTGTCGGGAGCTAGTTCAACGATCCTGCCTGTTTGCTAGCACAGTGCGGCCAAAGTGGCGCTTTTCTGTCAGGAGCCAATCCAACGATCTCCGCCCGCAACGCAGAGGCGAATTGCTAATGAGCTACTGCCGCTCTGCTGAAGCGAAGTCCCAGAAAACGGCACATGTTTTGTGATTTTGGCTAAAAATGGCATAATCATAATTTAAAGACCACTGGGAATGTTTAAAAATAGCTCAAAATATGATCGGAGTGGGACTTTAAGATTGAGCCACTGTAGTCACTTGGACTATTTTAACGATGTCTTTCATAAGTTTTGGGCCGGTCAGTTTCAATCCCTTAGAACCCTATGGAGGAGTGAGACAGCTCTCAGATTTAATCAAACATATCTTAATTTGTGTTCTGAAGATGAACGAAAGTCTTACGGGGTTGAACAACATAAGGGAGAGTAATTACTGGCAGAGTTTACATCTTGGGGTGAACTATCCCTTTAAAGAGGAGGGGCTCCCCTGTTCCATGATGGCGGCTCTATTGACGCATTCGTTCCAATGAATTGCCGCAGCCAATGCGACGTCTAGTGTATATATCTATGGTCCAGTGTGAGCAGTACCTGAGATGTGCACCTGTGACGTGTCTGTGTCCGGCTCACACAGCTTCATGGTGTCGTAGCCCAGCGTCAGCTGCTGCTGGAAGTACGTCAGCAGATCGTCGATCTCACGGTCCTTCTCGTTGTCCTCCAAGCTAGAGTGCATGAACAGGCACTTGTTAAGAATTTTGCATGTAGAAAATTAAGCACATTTTTTGCCGGTTCATATCAGAACTGACCCAACTTTATCTACTTTTAAGCCTTCTCTTAAGACTCATTTATACTCATTTATAATATATCTTGACATGTTGTTTTATGATTTTACTTTCATGTGTTACACCTATTTTACAGCTTGTGTTTTATTGTTAGAAATGTTTTTTTTTTGTACAGAATTTTTTTTTTTTTTAATTGTGATTTATAAATAAACATTGTATTGTATTGTTGTATGACCAGATCACAATTCCACCAATTTACTGTAATGTTAAAAAAATCTAACCCTTAGTACTGTAATTATTTTTTTTTACTGTATTGCAGAAATGAGAATAATCAAGAACAGTCAGAATTACAAGAAAAAAACCCTCATGAAGTTCAACATTTGAATGCATTAGTGATGAGAAAATGTGCTTGAAAATAAGGCTCAATCCCGATTTATTGCTCAGACATGATTTTTTTTGTACAGCTGTTCACATTGTTTTAAATGTGGCCAATATCAGATTCTAGTGTGAACAGATAGTCCAGAACTGACCCACATGCGCAAAAGAAAGATAAAAAGATGTGATGCGGCACGCACAAGACAATAAAGTAAGTGATTATGCGTTTATTTATAGTGTGATCTGCCACAGAAGCCAGCAGATTTATGCACACACAATTTAAAAAATAAAGACAAGGATACGAAAAAAATAATTTATGATGTTTTGCTTGTATATAGAGCTGTCACTGTAATACTTATGAGTTCTGACACATCACTGTCCTTTCAAAACTGCCTTGATAACGTCGGGTGTGTAAAATCCCATGAGTGCAGAATTGTGACGAACGCTGATCTAGAGTGACGTTAAAGTCACATGATGTCCGATATGATTGTTCAGACTGAGTTCGCATTGCAAAACATGTGATCGGATTCAGGACCACATATGGAAGTGGCACAAATATGAATAAAAAAGATCAGATTCCATGTGGTTTGTCACATGTGAGCAAAAAAATTCAGATTTGGGCCATATTTACCTCCATTTGCACAAAATCTATTTTCGTGTGTGTGTTTCTGTTTACTGCAGATTCATAAATTTATGTTTGGATACACACTTCCCAACAAATGAATTCCCATGACCTTCCCAGTCACCTGTAATTACTGGATGCAGATTTCTATTATTATAATTTTGATTCAAATCATTTAACTAACAAATCATTCAGACTGATTTGACCTATTAAAAAAATTATTAGCTCACCATTCAAACATAACTATGCTTTACTATACATAAGGTTTACACAAAAGCAATATCTAACAAGAAATATATATAATATAAATTATTAAATATTTTACTGCAGGGCATGAGTAGAAAATGCGTATTAACCATAAGAATTGATAGTATTTATTTATTTATTAATTAATCATTTTTTTGGTTTTCTGTACAACACAATCCCATTAGTTTTCATTGGTTAATGCGTCGACTAACAATAAACAATACAGTTGTTTCAGTATTTATTCAACTTTTGTTAATGTTAGTTAATAACTGTTAATAGTTAGTTCAGATCCGTCAAATAACATTAACAGATACATCTTATGGTTTCAATAATTTATTAGGAAATGTTGACATTAACATTAACTTATTAATGAACGCGGTAGAAGTATTGTTCATTGCAGTTAACAATGATTTAAGTAAAACCTAAATAAATAGTAAATAAGTAAACCTTATTTTAATCGTTACTATAAAAAAATATTACAAAACTAAAAATTCCATGAATTTTACAAGGCTGGAAAACACTATTTACACTGGTTTTCCATGACCATGAGCACATGTGATCCGAGCACTTACTAGCCCCCACTCCGGTCCGGATCAGGAGTTCTGCTGTAGTTGATCCGAAACTCAATGTCCGGGACCAGCAGCATCGCACTCTTATAGTACTTGATGGCTGAAAAACATCAACAGAGGAAATGTTCACCTTCACTTCTTCATGCAATCCACTTTATAAGTGTTATAGTCTAATCTAAATAAATAAATGAACGAAAACCTTCATAAACCGCTCCATTCTGCTCTTCCTCGACTGCCTTCAGGAACAGCTCCCGGGCCTGTGAAAGCACACATTCACAGTCAGAGGAACGACAAGGCCAAGTGACTGTCCACATCATCACTGTGGCGCTCTCACAGCCACTTCTCCTCATAGCACACCATATGAATATTCATGAGTTCACACCTTTTCCTCTTTAGCTATTTCTTGTCTCCTCTTCAGCTCAGCAGATTTCTGGAGGCTCCTCCTCCCACCTGAGCTGGGCTGAAGCTCGGACATCCACTTGGCCCGGAAAGCACTGAGCTCCATCTGAAACATCAAACATCAGCTACTGAACACGCACTGGTGGAGGAGGCTCATGGGAAATGAAGGATTACCACAGCTTCTAAACAAATGAACTTTCATGGCTTCTTCAGTCATTCATGATTATTACAGGGTTTTTTTTCCACAATAAAAAGCCTTTCAAAACACATTTTACTTCTGTGATCAGGCAAGATTTCTACGGAAGCTTGTTTCTGCTTCAGAATAAAAAATTAAAAAGGTTATTGCGCCTTTTATCGATATAGGTATAGATATAAACAATTGCGAGTTCCTATCTGGGAATTGGGTGTCAATATCAGTCAGAATTCAGAATGGCGAGTTATAATCTCGCAATTGCACGATAAAAGTCTGAATTGCGAGATATAAACAATTGCGACTTTTTTCTCAAGTTATAAATTCGGAATTGCAAGAAAAAAAGTCTGAATTGCGAGATATAAACAATTGCGACTTTTTATCTCACAAGTGCCAGATATAAACTCGCAATTGCACGATAAAAGTCTGAATTGCGAGATATAAACAATTGTGACTTTTTTCTCAAGTTATAAATTCGGAATTGCAAGAAAAAAAGTCTGAATTGCGAGATATAAACAATTGCAACTTTTTATCTCACAAGTGCAAGATATAAACTCGCAATTGCACGATAAAAGTCTGAATTGCGAGATATAAACAATTGCGACTTTTTTCTCAAGTTATAAATTCGGAATTGCAAGAAAAAAGTCTGAATTGCGAGACATAAATTCACAACTGCGAGAAAAAAGTTAGAATTGCGAGATATAAACAATAGTGTGAAAAAGTCAGAATTAAGAATTGCGAGATATAAACTAAGAATTGCGAGAAAAAAGTCAGAATTGCGGGATATAAAATAGAGCGAGTATTTATTTCAGAATTGCGAATTTAATCAGTCAGAATTCAGAATTGTGAGATATAAACTCTGAATTGCGATAAAAAAGTCAGAATTGCGAGATATAAACAATTGCGACTTTATCTCACAAGTGCAAGATATAAACTCGCAATTGAGAGTAAAAAATCTGAATTGCGATCTAAATAATTGCGAGTTTATATCTTGCACTTGTGAGATAAAAAGTCGCAATTGTTTATTTATATCAGTCAGAATTCAGAATCGCAAGTTATAAAATCAGAATTACTAGATATAAACTCGTAAATGCAAGGAAAAAAGTCTGAATTGCAATATAAACAATTGCGAGTTACTCCACTCTCAATTCTGATAGGAACTCGCAAATGTTAATATCACACAATTCTGACTTTTTTTTTAATTTCGTGCCGGACACAAGCTTTTACAGATTCCAAATAAATAAAGGGCAGGACTTTTATTTTATTGTTATATCAGGTATCAATCCTTGAATTCCATTGGCTTAAATGATTCACTAATATATTCAATGGTAAAATGAAATGATTGTACTTTGTTTAATGATTTGACATTACACAAATGTCTATAAAACAACACAAAAAGTTTTGAGATTTGCAGCATTTTTCCAAGTGAAGGTGCAGAAGAAAAAAGTAGAGGAGGACTTGGTTTTAGCCAATCACAACGAAGTATCCAGATCCAGAATGGGGAGAGATTGCTGGAGGGGAGGGGCTAAAAAGTAAGAGCGATTTGTGACTCATCCAAAAAGGCCAATCATTTCAGAGGTGGAGTAAAGTATTGTTTCATAAATTATTAACTTTGGAATAACATGCGCCGACGAACTGTGCACAAAGAAACCAGTGTTTTAAGAAAGTAAACACAGAGAGAAAAGAAAGGTTTTCAAAATTAACCGTGATGTAGGAATACTCTTAAAATGAAATCAATTATAAGTATTTGATGAAAGCAATTTATTACATAACGACATCTGCAACTTTCTCTCATGTCTTCTTAAAAAAAAAGAGATCAGGTTCACTAACTTGAATATTAGTATCCTCTGAATTTTCATCTTCCACTTCTTCAACAGTGCCATCAGTATTTTGGTTGATTTCAGCCTAGAAATAACACATATTCAGTAACTTCAACTAATATATTCTGTTACGCAGGTACAATTTAAAAAGATGTGACGCAGATAAAAAAAAAAAAGAAACTTCAGCCACGTCCATGTTTGGTGTTAAAAATAAGACTGTCCAATCAGAGACTAGCAGAAACTTGACAAGCATTAATCACCAGGACCTACAGATTTGAGAAATGATTGCACTACATAAAAATTAAAAATAAATTCGTCAATCAAATTATTTTCTTATTTAGTGCATCAAAACACGAGTCCAGTTGTTTCGTGATTTGCAGAACTTTGTAAACATGCATGAATAAATTAGACGATGTTTTACATAAATGGACATTATGCATGATTGTAATTACATGCTATGCGTTTAAATAATTATTTAATACTGTTATCCAGTAAAAACAACTCAGATGTGTGTGACAGGACGATAATACGTCACGGCTGCTAACATGCTAATGTTAGCTACTGATTAGCAGTAGCTAATCTTAGAAACACAGCTTTTACTGACCATAACAAGTTATTTTGCGAGTTCTTTTAATGTCGCGTTTAAAGACGTGCTTTCAACGAATATTTTACAGATCACGATCAGAGAAGCGGACGACAGAGCGGGCAAATACGCGAGCTCGCCACACGGCAGCCATCATGACGAGTGAGTTTGTGAGTGACAGCAGCGCTCGCGGAGACACTTCAGCTGCGGGTACAAAACAACATCCGGTCTGCGGTTTAAAAATAAAAGTCTAAAAATAAAAGTCTACCCGTCTGCCATAAAAAGCTACATAAAATCGGTCACGTTGTATTTATTTCTTTTTTTCGTCAAATTTCAATAACTAAAAAACACTAATCTCAAATGATGTTTCATGTGCACAGAAATAGACAGAATCATGTAAGAGATATACTTTAAGTTTTACTGTCAAATTTACCCTCTAGACGGAAATATGAAAAGGATCAGACCTCATTCTGTTAATGTTTTGTTTATTAAAGTCGGTATCAAGAAAAAAATGTAGGGCGGGACTTTTGTCTGTGGGGAATTGATCGGATGGTTGTGGTTTGCTATTGGTCGATCTCATGTGATTGACAGGTTGCCCCACCCTCGTGCCAGTAACCACGTCATCAGAGAAGATATGTCGCTGGAAGAGGGAGGGGAAGTTATTTTGATTAAAGATTACAATGCACATGAATTTTGATAAAATAACTCATTTATGTTATATATTGCAATATTACATTAAAAAAACAAGAATGGTCAATTTTGATTTCATGGTGACTTTAAATTTGCCAATTATAGGGGTGTATAAAATAAAATAAAAAAAGGCAATACGTGATAGGCTATATCATATAATAAACATAATACATCCAGTGCAGCATTATTTCTTCTTCTGGACAGAAATAATAAAGTATACTATGGCGAAATATTACCTCATGAATATTATTCCGATATTGTTAAATTTGCTTGGTATTCTTCCAATGGCAATTATCTTATATCATTAATATGTTAATGATTCTCCTATATATTAATCAGATAGTAGTGACGCTGTATTATTTACCTCCACCAACGAAGGCGTGGCTTATGAATATTAATTACCAGTCCTTCGTCATAGTAGCTTTACTACCTTAATTCGCGGACGGGAAGTAGCTGGACACCCACCTTACAAATCAGATGCGTGCTCTTGAATGCAGTTAAACCCTTTAATTTGGTCGGAACAATATTTTCTTTACAGTATTTGTGTCGCTAAACACCAGCGGCTTCCACGCATATAGTAACAACTGACGTACAGTGTGACGTATCACTGTTGTTAAAGTGAATCATCTTTACTGTAGGGATGCTGAGCTTTAGGCAGGAGGCCTGAAACCATCATTTCTCCAGCATATCATTCATCCATCATCCTCCCGGCGCGATGGAGGAGATTCTCCGCAAGCTCCAGAAGGACGCGTCGGGCAGCAAACATAAAGCGATGCGGGACGCGTGCGGCGTCGCGCGCGGTAAGATGCACCTGTGAGCGATGAACCAAATGCGGATTCAGAACAGATGGACGCGCGCTCAGCTTATTAAAAATAATGTTTTAGAACAACAGTATACAGTCAGAGCAAAGGTGTGCCCGCCTTTCACGGATGTTTATGTACTGAAACTGAATCCTCATAACAGCTGTTACAGCGTGTCTTGTCAAATCGCACTTTTTTTTTGGGAATGAAAACATGCGAATTGAAATAAAATGAAATAGTTTAATTTCCAGTGGGCATTCATGCAATGAGCCTATATAGGCATGCAACCTGTGTGCATTTAAACCATGTTTATGTGAATATTATAGTGTTGATGGTTTGGCTTCAAACGCATGCAGTCAAAAATGAAAAAGTCCCATGTTAATAGTATGTTTTTGGACATGCACTATGAGTACTTTGGAATACCATGCAAATTCAGTCGAACATGTTAATATGAATAGTGAATAGTGTATGTTGATAACATTAAATTATGATTTTTACCATATTAAGGTAAAGCCACAGTACTTTTCTGTATAGATGCTTAAATGTTTTAATGGTTAATTTAATCTTTTAATGGCTACTTTATGTTTTTCTTTTGCTGGTAATTAAGATATTATAGTTTTTTTTTTTTTGTTCATGCACCCTTTGCTTTTAGTATGATCCAGAAATTAATAAAATAACAGCAACATCATTACCATCATTATTATTATATTATAATATTTAGTGAAAATAACCGAAAATTAATTGTATTAATAATAATAATAAAATATAACAAATATTCAAATTTATTGTAATCTTTAATATAATAAATATTTAAAGTGTTATAGATGTTAGGCTCGTTCTAAGTTATTATTCTGTGTTCTTGTGTTGTGTTTAACTAATAGGCTGTTTAATAGATGGGCAAAGGCAGTGGTTGAAGATGACGTGGAGCTTCATGCACTTAATTGACCTTTCAGTGTTTCTGCGTTGTGTATCACACACTGTCAGTCATGCTGTGGCAACAAATGAGCGGCTCAAAACTGATGCTGTTCAACTCCGGCTCATTTTGCAGGAGCAATGAATAGCTCAGATGACAGTATAGCAAGGCCCGGGTTGGGATTTTTTCATGAGTAATTTTATTTCACATATATATGTATCTCAAATATAGTTATTTTTGCTTTAAATAAGGGTTTTATATCATCAAATATTTGATACCATTGAAAGTTCATAATTCTTGTCACCAATTTCAGTATCACAAATAAACTAATACTAGCCTACATAAAAACTCTCAAGCTTACAGAAGACGTGATAACATACGAACAAATAACCTGATTACAGGCAATAGGACAACAAACTACAATAGAACAAAGAAATAGACCTTCCTGAAAAACATGAAGCACTTGAAATAAGAAATAGCATCTAGCCTAAATGAATTGTATAAAGTAATGAAATGTATAAAAAAACTCTTCACTGTGCAAATTAAGTCTATTCTTATTAAAGTGAGACAAAAGTGATTCAGTCAAGAGCATTGAGAGTTTTTCTCTTTTTTGTTGTTTGATTAACATTAATAACACATTACGCTGCTGTCACTTTAAGAGCGAATGCACTGATCCAATATACTGTTACACATGCGTTTTCTTTACCCTCACTTAAGACATAAATGACTGTGTTTACGAGGATACTTGCAAAGATGGGCATTTTGACACAGAAGTGTGTGTATTTAACCGTTAAAGCCCAATTAGGCGGCAAAAAGCACTCAGTTCAGTTCTCATGCGCTCTATGAGCAGCGGCTTCATTTCGCGTGTCTCTTGGTGCGTTCAAGTCTTCTCCTATAGATCGTATTTACGAGTTGAACGCCGCCACAATGTCGTAAATACCAGTGGGGAGTTCGGGATTTTCTCTAAGCCCCGATCTTTCCGAGTTATGGGCGTGTCACTGAGAAACATGGCGGAATACCACAATACTTAAATATTATGCAGTGATATTGTCAATGTTTTCTTATTTACAGCGCAGTTAAGCGAATTTCCTGCACCGAATATGATGGCATTATAATATAACAGTGCAACATGTAACGATAAAGTTGGCAGTGGCTTCATAAATTAAACATAAAAAAACAAAGTACATCCGATGCAAATTTCTTTGTTCTTCATTTTCTAGAACAAGAGTATAAGAATCTTACTGTATTTTAGTGTAATTATTAAGAGAAAGTACACCGCCATCTTCCTCCGACGAAAGTTACTTGAACGCACTGCTGTCGTAAACACGACTTCCCACCTCGTACGTACGAACTTCCCCAGGAGGACTTGAACGCACCATCTCAGACAGACTCAGAAACGTGCATTTAGCGAAATGAGTTGTCTTTCTCTGCTTATTGCGTTTCAACGGTTCAAAATAACCTGTTTTTGCAGCACATCAACGTCACGTGAGCGTAACCGCGATAGAGACGATAGTCAAAATCTCTACGTCGACAAATTTCATACCTTTAATAGTTAGGAATGATGGGGTTTCAAAGAATGTTTATTCATATTGAAATGTTGTTTGAATGTGCTTTAAGTGTTTTTTATATTCGTTTTCTCATTTTAAATACTTTTCCTCTAATTTTCCTTGTGGTTGTACAGAGACCCTTCAAGCTCAGAATGGATCAGTTAAAACACCTCCATCTAAACTCAGGCAAGTGTTTTGATTCCATATACCATATTTGTATTTTCTCAGATATACTTTCTCACATAATCTTTATGATCCATACATAATCCATAAAAGACAATGCACATTTATTTGGTTTTGCATTACATTCCCTGTTTTTAAATCTTTCATTTGTACACAGTGAAAAGGCATTGATAAAGTATTAAAATTACCAAATGCATAATTAGCTAACCGTAGCAATTTTCTGGCTATATACCGTTGAAATGGGATTTAAAAAAAAAATTTTTTAGCTTCTATATTTATTCATGTAGCAGATGCTTTAATTCAAAGTGTCTGACAAATGATCTGAGAATCACCAGAGGTTGACAGTGACACTAGGAACTCTTCGTGAGTTTTATCTTTCATGTTCTGCGGTGTTAATAGTGAACGGTTTCTGTGCAGAGAGAAGTGTTTATTCCCTCTTCGGCTGGCACTGGAGTCTAAAAACACTAAACTGGCTCAGACTGCCCTCGCTGGAATGCAGGTGTGTGCATTACTCAACACACTTCACGTTTTAAAGACGTACGGAATTATTTAGGTACACTAAGATAAAGCAGGACACAATATATTTGGTCTCTGATTTATTTAATGGCATTTACTAAGCCAATGTTAGACTCATAACTCATTTCGTGATGTTTGTACTATGGACATGAATAGACCATATCTTTGGACCAGAATATACAGAATTTATGGTAAAAATGGAAGCTGTGGTTGCCATAACTAAATAAGTTTTACAGATTTAACTTAAATTTAAAGTAAAAACAAAAAAAACATCTATATTTCATTAAAGGTGCAGTAAGCGATTTCTGAGAAACACTGTTGATATTTGAAATCGACCCAAACTACACCCCTCCCTTCATTGCTCCGCCCCCAAAATGCATGAACACGCAATGCAATAGTGAATGTCTGTTTACCATAGCTGAAGCGAAGCAAAATAATGCTTTGTAAAAATAATGCGACGATGACGAACGAACGACAAGGAAGAATTAAAAAAAGTACACGAGTATAAACAAGCAAGGGTTCGTTGTTAGGTTCCAGATGTTGTTAGTCTCTCCTCCCTCATCATGAGTGGACACGCCCCCTACTGCTGATTGGCTCTCTCTCCTCCCTCATCATGAGTGGACACGCCCCCTACTGCTGATTGGCTCTCTCTCCTCCCACATTATGAGTGGACATGCCCCCTAATGCTGATTGGCTCTCCTCCCTCATCATGAGTGGACACGCCCCCTACTGCTGATTGGCTGTCCTCCCTCATCATGAGTGGACACGCCCCCTACTGCTGATTGGCTGTCCTCCCTCATCATGAGTGGACACGCCCCCTACTGCTGATTGGCTGTCCTCCCTCATCATGAGTGGACACGGCCCCTACTGCTGATTGGCTCACCTCCCACATTATTAGTGGACATGCCCCCTACTGCTGATTGGCTCTCTCTCTCTCTCTCTCTCCTCTCACATCATGAGTGGACACACCCCCTACTGCTGATTGGCTCTCCTCCCACATTATGAGTGGAACTGCCCCCTACTGCTGATTGGCTCTCTCTCTCTCTCCTCTCACATCATGAGTGGACACGCCCCCTGCTGCTGATTGGCTCTCTCTCTCTCTCCTTCCTCATCATGAGTGGACACGCCCCCTGCTGCTGATTGGCTCTCTCTCTCTCTCTCTCCTCCCTCATCATGAGTGGACACGCCCCCTGCTGCTGATTGGCTCTCTCTCTCTCTCCTCCCTCATCATGAGTGGACACGCCCCCTACTGCTGATGGGCTCTCTCTCCTCCCTCATCATGACTGGACACGCCCCCTACTGCTGATTGGCTCTCTCTCTCTCCTCCCTCATCATGAGTGGACACGCCCCCTACTGCTGATTGGCTCTCTCTCCTCCCTCATCATGACTGGACACGCCCCCTACTGCTGATTGGCTCTCTCTCTCTCCTCCCTCATCATGAGTGGACACGCCCCCTACTGCTGATTGGCTCTCTTTCCTCCCGCATCATGACTGGACACGCCCCCTACTGCTGATTGGCTCTCTCTCCTCCCTCATCATGACTGGACACGCCCCTACTGCTGATTGGCTACAAGTGTGTTGTGCGCTGCTCGATCTGATCCACTTTCAACAGTGTTTCTCAGAAATCTGCTGCACCTTAACTTAAATAATGTTAAAGGGATAGTTCTCCCAAAAATGAAAATTCTGCCATCATTTACTCACCCTCATGTTGTTCCAAACCTGAATGAGTTTCTTCTGCTGAACACAAAAGAAAATATTTTGAAGATTGTTGGTAACCAGACAGTTGATGGACCATTGACTTCCACAGTATTTTTTCCCCTAAAAATATCAAGATTACGATCTTTTAATGATTAATCGTGCAGCTCTGTTTATATGCACTGACAACCACCTTGAAAAACACAGGCGGTAAAGATAAAGACACATGATGAATCAAAGCTGAAGATGAACAGTAACTAAGATGAATTAATTTTTTCACGTCCAAAAACTGTACATTTAACAGTATATTACTGTATGAAATGTCTCATTGGATCTATTAAATGTTTTCTAGTGTATAGAGTAAGTAAACTTACCGTTAACCAATTAAAAGCTTTTTACATTTTAACAGGTTTTAAAAATATGATCAATTTTACAGTGAATGCCTAGCAATGTGGAGGCAAGTTGAGCATGCAAACACTCACATCTTATATGTTTATAATTCAGCTTACAAACATGGCAAGATGTCCAGTGTTCGTTTTTATTTTTTAAATGTTGTTTAGTTCATACTCTTCTCAGCCTTTTGCATGTTTCTCTGTTGACAGAAGATCCTGTGTGAGGATTGCTTTGCTGCTGTGGAGAGCGAGGGCCCAGAGAACCAGCTCCTGAGTCAGATCCTGGAGGCCATCAGGGTGACGCCCGCCTTACATGAAGACCTGCAGGTGGAGGTCATGAAGGTGTGTGTGTCTCTGCTCCTTCACCGTCATCAGTGTGTGTGTGTCTCTGCTCCTTCACCATCATCAGTGTGTGTGTGTCTCTGCTCCTTCACCATCATCAGTGTGTGTGTCTGCTCATTCACCATCATCAGTGTGTGTGTGTCTGCTCCTTCACCATCATCAGTGTGTGTGTGTCTCTGCTCCTTCACCATCATCAGTGTGTGTGTGTCTGCTCCTTCACCATCATCAGTGTGTGTGTGTCTCTGCTCCTTCACCATCATCAGTGTGTGTGTGTCTCTGCTCCTTCACCATCATCAGTGTGTGTGTCTGCTCATTCACCATCATCAGTGTGTGTGTGTCTGCTCCTTCACCATCATCAGTGTGTGTGTGTCTCTGCTCCTTCACCATCATCAGTGTGTGTGTGTCTGCTCCTTCACCATCATCAGTGTGTGTGTGTCTCTGCTCCTTCACCATCATCAGTGTGTGTGTGTCTCTGCTCCTTCACCATCATCAGTGTGTGTGTCTCTGCTCCTTCACCATCATCAGTGTGTGTGTGTCTGCTCATTCACCATCATCAGTGTGTGTGTGTCTGCTCCTTCACCATCATCAGTGTGTGTGTGTCTCTGCTCCTTCACCATCATCAGTGTGTGTGTGTCTCTGCTCCTTCACCGTCATCAGTGTGTGTGTGTCTCTGCTCCTTCACCATCATCAGTGTGTGTGTGTCTCTGCTCCTTCACCATCATCAGTGTGTGTGTGTCTCTGCTCCTTCACCATCATCAGTGTGTGTGTGTCTCTGCTCCTTCACCATCATCAGTGTGTGTGTCTCTGCTCCTTCACCATCATCAGTGTGTGTGTGTCTGCTCATTCACCATCATCAGTGTGTGTGTGTCTGCTCCTTCACCATCATCAGTGTGTGTGTGTCTGCTCCTTCACCATCATCAGTGTGTGTGTGTGTCTGCTCCTTCACCATCATCAGTGTGTGTGTCTCTGCTCCTTCACCGTCATCAGTGTGTGTGTGTGTCTCTGCTCCTTCACCATCATCAGTGTGTGTGTGTCTCTGCTCCTTCACCGTCATCAGTGTGTGTGTGTCTCTGCTCCTTCACCGTCATCAGTGTGTGTGTGTCTCTGCTCCTTCACCATCATCAGTGTGTGTGTCTGCTCATTCACCATCATCAGTGTGTGTGTGTCTGCTCCTTCACCATCATCAGTGTGTGTGTGTCTCTGCTCCTTCACCATCATCAGTGTGTGTGTGTCTGCTCCTTCACCATCATCAGTGTGTGTGTGTCTCTGCTCCTTCACCATCATCAGTGTGTGTGTGTCTCTGCTCCTTCACCATCATCAGTGTGTGTGTGTCTGCTCATTCACCATCATCAGTGTGTGTGTGTCTGCTCCTTCACCATCATCAGTGTGTGTGTGTCTCTGCTCCTTCACCATCATCAGTGTGTGTGTGTCTGCTCCTTCACCATCATCAGTGTGTGTGTGTCTCTGCTCCTTCACCATCATCAGTGTGTGTGTGTCTCTGCTCCTTCACCGTCATCAGTGTGTGTGTGTCTCTGCTCCTTCACCGTCATCAGTGTGTGTGTGTCTGCTCCTTCACCATCATCAGTGTGTGTGTGTCTCTGCTCCTTCACCATCATCAGTGTGTGTGTGTCTCTGCTCCTTCACCATCATCAGTGTGTGTGTGTCTCTGCTCCTTCACCATCATCAGTGTGTGTGTGTCTCTGCTCCTTCACCATCATCAGTGTGTGTGTGTCTCTGCTCCTTCACCATCATCAGTGTGTGTGTGTCTCTGCTCCTTCACCATCATCAGTGTGTGTGTGTCTCTGCTCCTTCACCATCATCAGTGTGTGTGTGTCTCTGCTCCTTCACCATCATCAGTGTGTGTGTCTCTGCTCCTTCACCATCATCAGTGTGTGTGTGTCTGCTCATTCACCATCATCAGTGTGTGTGTGTCTGCTCCTTCACCATCATCAGTGTGTGTGTGTCTCTGCTCCTTCACCATCATCAGTGTGTGTGTGTCTCTGCTCCTTCACCGTCATCAGTGTGTGTGTGTCTGCTCCTTCACCATCATCAGTGTGTGTGTGTCTCTGCTCCTTCACCATCATCAGTGTGTGTGTGTCTGCTCCTTCACCATCATCAGTGTGTGTGTGTCTCTGCTCCTTCACCATCATCAGTGTGTGTGTGTCTGCTCCTTCACCATCATCAGTGTGTGTGTGTCTGCTCCTTCACCATCATCAGTGTGTGTGTGTCTGCTCATTCACCATCATCAGTGTGTGTGTGTCTGCTCCTTCACCATCATCAGTGTGTGTGTGTCTCTGCTCCTTCACCATCATCAGTGTGTGTGTGTCTCTGCTCCTTCACCGTCATCAGTGTGTGTGTCTCTGCTCCTTCACCATCATCAGTGTGTGTGTGTCTCTGCTCCTTCACCATCATCAGTGTGTGTGTGTCTGCTCCTTCACCATCATCAGTGTGTGTGTGTCTCTGCTCCTTCACCATCATCAGTGTGTGTGTGTCTGCTCCTTCACCATCATCAGTGTGTGTGTGTCTGCTCCTTCACCATCATCAGTGTGTGTGTGTCTGCTCATTCACCATCATCAGTGTGTGTGTGTCTGCTCCTTCACCATCATCAGTGTGTGTGTGTCTCTGCTCCTTCACCATCATCAGTGTGTGTGTGTCTCTGCTCCTTCACCGTCATCAGTGTGTGTGTGTCTGCTCCTTCACCATCATCAGTGTGTGTGTGTCTCTGCTCCTTCACCATCATCAGTGTGTGTGTGTCTCTGCTCCTTCACCGTCATCAGTGTGTGTGTCTCTGCTCCTTCACCATCATCAGTGTGTGTGTGTCTCTGCTCCTTCACCATCATCAGTGTGTGTGTGTCTGCTCATTCACCATCATCAGTGTGTGTGTGTCTGCTCCTTCACCATCATCAGTGTGTGTGTGTCTGCTCCTTCACCATCATCAGTGTGTGTGTGTCTCTGCTCCTTCACCGTCATCAGTGTGTGTGTGTCTCTGCTCCTTCACCATCATCAGTGTGTGTGTGTCTGCTCATTCACCATCATCAGTGTGTGTGTGTCTGCTCCTTCACCATCATCAGTGTGTGTGTGTCTGCTCCTTCACCATCATCAGTGTGTGTGTGTGTCTGCTCCTTCACCATCATCAGTGTGTGTGTGTCTCTGCTCCTTCACCATCATCAGTGTGTGTGTGTCTGCTCATTCACCATCATCAGTGTGTGTGTGTCTGCTCCTTCACCATCATCAGTGTGTGTGTGTCTGCTCCTTCACCATCATCAGTGTGTGTGTGTCTCTGCTCCTTCACCGTCATCAGTGTGTGTGTGTGTCTCTGCTCCTTCACCATCATCAGTGTGTGTGTGTCTCTGCTCCTTCACCATCATCAGTGTGTGTGTGTCTCTGCTCCTTCACCATCATCAGTGTGTGTGTGTCTCTGCTCCTTCACCGTCATCAGTGTGTGTGTGTGTCTGCTCCTTCACCATCATCAGTGTGTGTGTGTCTCTGCTCCTTCACCATCATCAGTGTGTGTGTGTCTCTGCTCCTTCACCATCATCAGTGTGTGTGTGTCTCTGCTCCTTCACCATCATCAGTGTGTGTGTGTCTGCTCCTTCACCATCATCAGTGTGTGTGTGTCTGCTCCTTCACCATCATCAGTGTGTGTGTGTCTCTGCTCCTTCACCATCATCAGTGTGTGTGTGTCTCTGCTCCTTCACAATCATCAGTGTGTGTGTGTCTGCTCCTTCACCATCATCAGTGTGTGTGTGTCTCTGCTCCTTCACCGTCATCAGTGTGTGTGTGTCTCTGCTCCTTCACCATCATCAGTGTGTGTGTGTCTCTGCTCCTTCACCATCATCAGTGTGTGTGTGTCTCTGCTCCTTCACCATCATCAGTGTGTGTGTGTCTCTGCTCCTTCACCATCATCAGTGTGTGTGTGTCTGCTCCTTCACCATCATCAGTGTGTGTGTGTCTCTGCTCCTTCACCATCATCAGTGTGTGTGTGTCTCTGCTCCTTCACCATCATCAGTGTGTGTGTGTCTCTGCTCCTTCACCATCATCAGTGTGTGTGTGTCTCTGCTCCTTCACCATCATCAGTGTGTGTGTCTCTGCTCCTTCACCATCATCAGTGTGTGTGTGTCTGCTCCTTCACCATCATCAGTGTGTGTGTGTTTGCAGCGTTGGGCATGTTACTTTAAAAAAGTAATTTGTTATAGTTACTAGTTACTTCTCACAAATAGTGAATGAGTTAATAACTGAGTTACATTATTATAAAAGTAACTAAATACCAGGGAAAGTAACTATTGTGTTCCTTTAAACAGTTCAAATATGTTAAATAACTTGGATACCCCCAATATTAAATATGTTAAATTGAAATAGAATACACTAAATAGAAAAAAAAATACTATTATAAAACATTGTACACTAATCTACACTATTCTAATGTTGCTGTGGGACAATGTGAGAGACACCTATTAAATTCAAAATATTATTGTAAATATTATCATTACTATAGTGGAACAATAAAACACAATAGATTGTTTAGAACTTTTAATATTTAATATTGCACAGACCACAACTGGCCAACAAATAAGTCTAAAAATAAATTGTTTCTTAAGAAATGCACCAAAAATGAATAAATAATGATACAAAATATACATACACTCTTTGTAGTGCAAATTAAAATGATACAACTGTCACACAACTTCACAACTGGTAGACACACTGTAGCTTACTTAAGTGTTACTTGAACAGTTTAATAAGTGCTCTCAATATAATAGAGTGCCCCACACACACACACACACACACACACCAGAGAAAAAACTTAGCAGGTCCTATGGCTGAGAGAGAGCCCTCTTCAGTGAGCTCAATTATAGTAACGCCACATTTTATTGTCAGTAACGGTAACGGCGTTGTAACTGGGAAACACTAATTCGTTTGATTACTCGTTACTGATAAAAATAACGCCATTAAAGGATTAGTTCACTTTTTAAAAAACTTTTGCTGATAATTTACTCACCCCCATGTCATCCAAGATGTCCATGTCTTTCTTTCTTCAGTCGAAAAGAAATTAATGTTTTTGATGAAAACATTCCAGGATTTTTCTCCATATAATGGACTTCAATGGGAGCCAAACGGTTCAAGGTCTAAATGACCATTTCAGTTCAGCTTCAAAGGGCTTTAAACGACACCAGACGATGAATAAGGGTCTTATCTAGCGAAACGATCGGTCATTTCAAAAATAAATAAAAAAGTTCAAGTTTTATAGGCACAAATGCTCGCCTTGCCAACTCTCCTGGTCGAACTCGTTCATCAAAATGAACGAATCTTTTTTCGAGTCATTGACTCGTTCATCAAAATGAACTAATCTTTTTTCGAGTCATTGACTCGTTCATCAAAATGAACGAATCTTTTTTCGAGTCATTGACTCGTTCATCAAAATGAACGAATCTTTTTTCGAGTCAATGACTCGAAAAAAGATTTGTTCATTTTGATGAACGAGTTCGAACAGGAGCATTCGCAAGGCGAGCATTTGTGCCTATAAAACTTTTACTTTTTTATTTATTTTTGAAATGACCGATCGTTTCGCTAGATAAGACCCTTATTCATCGTCTAGTGTCGTTTAAAGCCCTTTGAAGCTGAACTGAAACGGTCATTTAGACCTTGAACCGTTTGGGTCCCAGCAAAGTGCATTATATGGAGAAAAATCCTGGAATGTTTTCATCAAAAACATTAATTTCTTTTCGACTGAAGAAAGAAAGACATGGACATCTTGGATGACATGGGGGTGAGTAAATTATCAGCAAAAGTTTTTTTTAAAGTGAACTACTCCTTTAATTTATAACATCTTTATTCCCATCACTGGTGATTTGGTCTGTGGAGAAAAGACGTTCCCACAATTGAGCTGGAACAGTCAGTGTCAAAAACAGCGTGTTGCTTCTATCAGGCTTAATGAATTCAGTGTCAGCTCTGCACCTGTGTAATTGGACAGATTTGCAGCATTACTCGCACACGCGTGTCCATCCATACACACACTGCCATACACACACTGTGTTCCTCATCTCCCGTTTCTAATGCTGAAGTGTTGGTCAAGGGGCTGTTATATTAAACGGCTAATGTTTTTGAGCTCTTTGTGTTGTAGGTCCTGCTTTGTGTCACCTACTCCTCTACATTTGAGATCAATGGACACAACATGTTGAGAATTGCTGAGGTGAGACATGCTTTATTGACGTTTGACTGACAGAATGAGACGTCTGACGTGACTCGTTGAAGTCCTTGTCAAAGGCCTATTAAAGACTGCTGCGCTGTGAAGATGTGCTTTAATGAGGACGATGCAGCAGTTTGTGTACTCTTACAGCGTTTCGGGTCACACACACACACACACAGTGGCGTTCCACAAATCGCTTGCATACAAACCCTGAGAATGTGATAGCCTTCTATTGCCTTCATTCGACTTTTTCCATACTCTGCTGAGATTTCTTTCTGTAATTTTAGGACCATTAAAGACCATATATATTGTATTATTTAAACATTTTCATAGCAATTAGGCACATTGCCACTATTTTTCATTGCGATAATGCAAAAAATAATAATAATTCCATTACCATTACTTTAATTAGAAAAAACAACAATCATATATTATTTATAATATATATAATATATAAAAAAAGGTATTTATGCATCATGACAGTATTTATTGTACTGATTGTGCTGATTTTTTTTATTTGATATTTTGATACCCAAAAAGGATAGTTTTGTCATTATTTATTCACCCTCATTCACCTTACGTACTCTCGTGGACCACAAAAGAAGTTATTTTGAAATATGTCTCAGTGTTCTTTGTCCATAAAATGAAAGTCAATGGGGTCCAATGTTGCTTTGGACCCCATTGATTTTCACTGTATGGACATAAACATTTGAAATATTATTCAACATTGTTTGTGTGTGTGTGTATTTTGCAGAAGAAAAAACTCATACAGGTTTGTGAATAAATGACGACAGAACTTTTATTTTGTAATTACTTTTAAAGACCCTAGTTTTTTTCTTTCTCTGAGTGTCAAAATAAGCTGAAAAAATGTACGACTAAATTAAGCTGAGTCTGACCCGTCTAGTATCTGATATGGCTCTGGTTCTCTTAATATGAAATCTGAATCAAGGTGAGGTATCTCTTTAATAGTGAAAACTGTTTCTACACCAATTTTGTTTCATTGTATAAAAAAATCACAGTCTCTTTGTCCCATTTTTAACCTCATCATGCTGTGAGTGCACTTGCTGTGAGTTTCCTTTCCCACTAATTGTCATTTTAAGGGAAATTTTAGATATGAACCATGCAAGCAGATTTGATGTATTATGCACATTTTAGTTGCATTAAACCTGAGACAGTTGCATGCTAAGTGATCAGATCTCACACGGCTTGTCTGTGCAGACTGGTGTCTAACTTTATTATCTTGCCCCTGGATGGCCATAAACGGCTCATAAAAGCACATCATCATGTTTAATGTGTCTGGTAGTGGCAGACTGCTCTTATTTTCACACAGGACTGTTGAGGAGCTCAGGGAACAGGCCATAAACATGAGGCTTGTGCAGTCATACAGCAGACCCATGAATTTTTTTAATAAAAGGATTTATTTTATAATCCTCAGCTAGCTGTGCATTAAACGATTTTAATACATGATGATAGTGCATTCAAATCATTTAATGCACAGCTAGCCGTGGATTATGCTGCTTATACCATGGTCATCTGCCAGTATTTTTAAGTTAAAGCTGTTATTGATGTTTGCAGCACTAAATGTGACTGGAAGGGTTAAAATGGCAGTTATTTTCATCAGTTACGGCTCGTTGGATCCAGCATTTTGCCCGCTTTGAGTCAGACACAGAGATAAAGCAGTGCAGATTAGATTACATTTATTTTAAATGAATTGAGAGAGAGAGATGCGTGTGTGAATTACCTGCGTCTGTGCAGCGTCATAAGACCTATTCGCACCCGATTAGTATTACCTGGTGACCTCTAGTCATTTGTAATAATAGCGGAGGTTGTCTGTGATCTTAATCCCGTGCGAATCGGCCATGTCTGTCATTTGTAAAGTAAAAATTCCCCCGCAAATGACCTTCCATATTTCGCCGAACACCGAGGTCCTGTGATAATATTAGTCCCGTGCGAATCGGCATCTCTGTGATTTGGCGGAGTCGTTTATATTTTTTTCAAGGCTTTTGTTTCCTGTGCGCTTTTTTATCCATCTTTCACAAAGAATGGAGTGTTTTGATAGTATTTTGGGTGCTGGGTCATTTCGCTATACACCATACAACTATACAATGTGCAGAAAGAGAAAGCTGGAAACCATCAGAAGAGCGATAACAAAAAGAATGATTAGATGGAGATGGATGACATGTTTAGCAGCATGCGGTAAAGAACATTCTTCTGTTTATGATATATCATACAGCTGGACCTATAATAACGACAAGACATTTCCAAGCAATAGCCTATTGACATCATATCCGAGTAAATTGGAGTAAAATCACAGGCTTCGCCTATCCCGTGCGAATGCGCAATTCAGATGTGGTGGTGGTGAGGGGGGTGGGGTGGGGGGGGGGGGGGGGGGGGTGGGGGGGTAATCTCAAATTCACACGAGGTCCCCAGATAATACTAATCCCGTGCGAATAGGGCTTAACACACAATGAAGCTGTGAGTTAAATCAAGAACAGTGATGATACTCCCTCGTTGCTGAGAAATAATGTTACGATTCAGTAGCGAAGCTATTTTATTAAAGGGGTGGTATAATACCCTTTTCACAAGATGTAAAATAAATCTCTGATGTCCCCAGAGTGTGTATGTGAAGTTTTAGCTCAAAATACCCCACAGATATTTTTATATAGCATGTTAAAGTTGTCACTTTTTGAGGGTGAGCAAAAACGCACCGTTTTGTGTCTGGCCCTTTAAATGCAAATGAGCTGCAGCTCCCGACACAGTGGGCGGAGCTTCAAGAGTGTGTGTGTTAGCAGCTCCGATTACCTCACGCAGACACACGCTAAAATGTCAGAAACTGTTCTGCCTTTTATGTTTAAACCGGAGTCAGACAAAGATGGACAGACTAAGAAGAAGTGACAACATGTAGAATGCAACAGGACGTCTCTGAATGGTTAGTTGATGGATTTATGTTGCTGATGTGGAGTTAGCTATCTTCAATTAGCATATTCTGTCAAGATAATCTTTAAATCGCTTGTATAGGAACTGTTGTGAGATGCACACAGACAGCGTGTTCCCGGGGGCGGGGTTTATGTAAATTTTAGGGTTGGTGATGTCACTAACCCGGGAGGAAGCTTGTGTAGTTCTACCAGCCGTTTGTTGTAGTCCTTAAAAAACGATTTCTTTAAAAGCAAATATCTCCCTTTGCTTTGAACTTTAAGCGTTGTAACTTTGCAGATGTTGTGTATGCTCAAACAGCAACATTACACACCAACTAAAGTTAGAAAAGTGAACTCATAATCAACCACCCCTTTAATATAACGTGTGGGAGTGATGATGATGATAAGTTTCTGTGCTCCTGAATGTTTCTGTGTGTGAGTAGCACTATCTATCTAAGTGTGTGTGTGCTTCAATAAAAGCAGCACATTAATATAGATCAGTGATTAAACTGACCTGTGCATTAAACGGTAAACCAGCCAATCAGAATCGAGTATTCAGACAGACCATGGTATAAAGAATAACATGAGATTACAACATAATAACACAATTGTAGGTAGTTTGGAAGGTATAAATAATAAAACAAAAGATATAACTACTGATCAAAGTAAAGACACATGCTATTTGGACGATTTATGGTTGCCAAACGTTAATGCCAAACATGCGCATAGTTAATGTGATAAACTACTCCTGTGGAACATCCACTAAAAACACCTTGACACCATTTGAT
This sequence comes from Rhinichthys osculus, assembly GCA_029959095.1. Taxonomy (NCBI): domain Eukaryota; kingdom Metazoa; phylum Chordata; class Actinopteri; order Cypriniformes; family Leuciscidae; genus Rhinichthys; species Rhinichthys osculus. The sequence continues at coordinate 35,893,737 of JARWKJ010000001.1, read as the reverse complement.
TAATTGTCACTTGTTTGATGTATTCTATTAGACATGCAGACGTTTGTGTCCGAATAATATTTTAGGGCCGCTAAATGAGTTGATTATTACCTATTCTTTTGACTGAGCGTCACTGACCTTTTATATAAGGCAGTTGTTTTGACTAAGACACGGTGAAGGCCTTTCTCCTGACGTCTCACTTCCATCCCGAAACTAATGTTCCAGCGGTGTGTCATTGGTTTCTGTGGTTACAGGTACTAGTGCCACGTCTCGGATCCCTTTCCCGTGAGCGAGCGAGCCACACGACGGCCGATGCTCAGCTCCGCCTCTCTGTCTGCTGGGTGGAAGATTCCCTCTCAGAGTCACTGTTGATCAGGATTAACTGAGAGCTTTCCACATCATAAACACGCTTGCAGCAACCAATCAAAACCATCACGTCCAGTCAAACATTATCAGTGAAGACCTCTATCAGACCGACATCTTTCTTTCTTTCTTTCTTTCTTTCTTTCTTTCTTTCTTTCTTTCTTTCTTTCTTTCTTTTCTCTTTCTTTCTTTCTTTTCTCTTTCTTTCTTTCTTTCTTTCTTTCTCTTTCTTTTCTCTTTCTTTCTTTCTTTCTCTCTTTCTTTCTTTCTTTCTCTTTCTTTTCTCTTTCTTTCTTTCTCTTTCTTTCTTTCTTTCTTTCTATTTCATTCTTTTTCTTTCTTTCTTTCTATTTCATTCTTTTTCTTTCTTTCTCTTTCTTTCTTTCTTTCTTTCTTTCTCTTTCTTTCATTTTCTTTCTCTTTCTTTCTCTCTCTCTTTCTTTCTTTCTCTTTCTTTCTTTCTTTCTCTTTCTTTCTTTTCTTTATTCATTAAGTGATGGCCAACTATTTCAGTGCCCTTGGGTCTGAATTTTTCCTTTCTATTTCTTCAATTCATTTAAATTCACCCCATCTAAATGTATTTCTAAATGCATGTTATAGATCTTCTTGTGAACGATTCATGCATGTATATGTTTTATTGAAAGATTTTACCTAAAAAACAACAACAGCACCCGTGAAATCCTTTTCCCTCCCAAATTCCTTTTTTTTTTCTATTACAATTTTTTTGGGATTCCTATTTAATGATTGAAATAAATTATAGTAATAAAAAAATAAACGTAAATTTTAGGGCTTTGCATTTCCATTTTCCTGAATTCTGTTTTAATGGGTTAATTACATTCTGATTAAAAACAATCATGTCTAATCAATTGAATAATATCGTAAATATTTTTTACAATAATAAGGCCCTATAAAATGCTTTATTTGTCTTTTTAATTATTTTTTTTATTTTTTATTTTGTGTTGTCCGTTTTAATTTTTTCTGGCTTTATACGAATTCAAATGTAAAACATTAACAATTTAAGTCTTTTAAAATGTAATCAAATGAAAATGAACAAATTATATTTTTGGCAAACACAGTACTTGCACTTCAAAGATTTACTGTTTACAAAGATTTACAAAGATTAACTAATACATGGAAGAAAAATATAGTTTATATTATTACTTTGAGAAGTACATTTCACTGTACAATAGTAATATATTTCTGTCACAGTTTCTTTTATTTTGATGGGTTGTAGTGAAGAGCGTTTTCTGTGTATATCTGGAGATTGTTTTCTCAAGTGGAAAGTGACTGTCAGAGTGGCTCCGGAGATGAAGTTCATGTGTTCCTCATATAGTGAGACGGCAGAGGCTGAAAACACATGCTTTGTAGTTGTAGGACCCGTTTAATCATTTAACCTTTTTGAGTCATGTCCATGATTCTGTTTGTGTGTGTTCAGGGGCGTCACTAGGATTTTCATTTTAGGGGGGGCTAAGCCCCCAATATGAATTTTTTTTTTTAAAATAAAAAAATTTAACACTTTAGTTTAGGATCTAAAGATCACTATTAACCATTTTCATTACGATGCAAAGGCACGGTTTTATAATAACTGTGGTCCCTAATGTGAGGTAGGGCAAATAAGGGGTTTCGGGGTCTCCCCGAGAAAATTTGATTTCTCTGATCTACATATGTGCATTTTAAGATGTTCTGAAGGCCAAAAAACTTGGATAGTGGGCAGCTGATTATTTTTCTCTCCTCATCAGCATCACACTCTTTTTCTCTTTGTTTTTATCTTGCCCAGCTGAGCTTTGACTGATATAGGCTTTTCATTTTTGTCTGTCAGTGAAGAAAGTAAACATAGGTTCAATTGATAGGTTGATTTTGCCTATGAATCATTTTCTCAGACGCGTTTATTTACTGAAAGCTACTAAAGGTAATTAAGTTTATTAAATGCATTCACAATATGTAGGCTACACATTTATTATTGATCTTATGCCTTAATACAGGGCCGTAGACAGGGCTTTATAATCAAAGAGGTCCTAAATTTGAGGTTGTTAGGGGGTTCAAATGTTTTATTTCTCTGATATGTGCATTTCATGACGTTTGAAGACCAAAAAAGGATAAGAAATAGCTTTAGAACCATGTCAGTGGGCAGATTATTTGTCAATACCTGCTCTCTTCTCATCTCCATCACTCTTTCTTTTTTTCTCAGTCTCTTCGTCCCTTTCTCTTCCCCTCCTAAAGATGAGCTTTTTTAATTTACTAAAGGCAATTTGTATTATATCCTCAATATGTACATATTCATTATTAATCTTGTGCCTAACATGATGAAAACGGCTTTGTTAATGTTTCTTGTAAACTAATTATTACATTACATGAGTCACTTTACAGCCTATTTTCAGTTCAAAATGGCGAAATTAGACAAAACTATATTAGTTTGCCTGATTATTTTTTGTCATTCGTTTAACATTTATGACCTAAAAAAAGTAAAATATGAAATGTTAAGTTTAGCTACTTACATCTTATCTCGCACTCGACCGTACGCGTCGAGTCGCACTGTTAAAATTCGCGCTCAGCAGCGTATGTGAAAATAAAGCCTGCCTACTTTGATTTGATTGGTCATCTCAAATATTCTGACATTGACGAGCAGTGACAGACCAATGAGGCTCAGATGAACACACACACACACACACACACACACCCTGTCCTCTGTTTCTGACGTGCTCTCTGTCGGCGCCGCTGCGGATTGAAGATGAAGAACGCGCTGAATCTGATTATAACAAGACTGAAGCGAACACGAATTTGTGTAGCCTACATTAATCTCACATTTTTAGGGGGGCTAGGCAGAAGTTTAGGGGGGCTGAAGCCCCCCTAAAAAGGGCCTAGTGACGCCCCTTGTGTGTGTTCATTTAGCAAGGGCCAAAACCTTAACCAAGTAACCAAGTTTCGTACCATTCTGATGTAGTAAAAAGTAAAAAAAAAACACAACATACAATGTTTTGATTAAAAATGACTGAAGAGCACTGATAATCACATTTGACGTACAAAATATCTACAGTGGCTTTAAAAGGGAATGATGGTTCCAGCGGTGACAGTGGAAAACAAAGGCAGTTTGTCATGGTGGATATTCGAAGTTGCTCAATCTCTGTTGCATCTTTGTGTGTCTCCAGGTGTGTATTGAGACGTACATATCGAGTTGTCATCATCGCAGTATCAACACAGCGATCAGGGCCACTCTCAGCCAGATCCTCGGAGACCTCGCCCTACAACTACGCCATAGACAAGAAAACACAGTGAGTCACGATTCACAGAGCTTTACAATCACAAGCACATATCTATAATCTCTTATTACACTGCTTTCTGAAATATGCTTGTGTGATTGGTTAGTGGTGGCATTCTGTAGTCAAATATTTTGGTAACACTTTACAATAAGTTCTCATTTGTTAACATTACAAACATGAACTCACAGTGAGCGATATAGGCTTTACTGGTGTCTGAAGCATGTGTATAAACCATAGACTGTAAAAAAACAAGCCCAAAGTGGGCGGAGCCGGCCGTCGCCATCTTGGCAGCGCGTCACTCCCGGATAACCGAAAATGGGGTTAAAAAAGAGGCGGATTATCTGAGGTGACGTGACGCTAACAGACAGCAGACAAACGGCTAGTAGTGACATCAGCTGCAATCCACCTGTCACTCAAGTGGCCACACCCTTAATTATGCAGAACTTTAAGGCTTAATATAATTTAAACGGATGAGTTATACAAATATTCACCCCCCTCACTGTCGTCACGAAGGGCAAAATTAGCTATATAGACCAAAACCACTATTTGTACCAGGCTGTAAACATATTTATTTCTGCTGTAAAGTTGGGCATTTTAACAAGAGGAGTCTATGGGATTGACTCTCTTTTGCAGCCTGTCTCTAGTGGCCAGTCGATGAACTGCACTTTAAGTCACTTCCGTGTCGGATTCAAGAGAGAGACCGGAAGGTTGCCGCTCTGTTTAGACTCATGTTTCAGACACCAGTCATGCCGGAGTCATTCTCCATAGCGCCCTCTAGGGGATCCAAAGGGAAATACATTTGTTCAGTGTTTGTTCATGTTAGTTGACAGTGCATTAACTAATTAACAATCACGAATTTTGATTTAAAAAAATTTATTCGTAAATGTTAAAATTTACATTAAGATTAATAAATGCTGTAGTTCATTCTTAGTTCATGTTAACAAAGGAAACCTTGCTGTAAAGTGTTATCAATTTTTATTTTTTGTATAATTACCATTGTCCTGAACAATCATAGCTGAACTCAAATCAAGATTTACTTTTTTGTTAAGTAGTCATGTAATAAGCTACACTAATTTTTCATTTTTAGATTTCTCAAACATTTCTGGAATGTTAAGCATGATTTGATGTTATGAAATTGGCATTTTTGAATGAGTCTGGTTGGATTTTTACAGGGTTTTGATGGCGAGGAACGTTGCATTCCTGTGCACCAGCGCAAAGGTACACGCCATCAATAAGCCATGAAAACATGCTTTCACTTGCCAAGTTTTCGACACGGCTCATCCGTCAAACTATCCGTTTAATAATTTTCATGTTGCTGATAAACCACAACCATTTTCATTGCTCAACCTTTACTGATGATAACAGCTGCCAGTTAAAGCGTCTCAGCTCTGGAATCTACAAACAAAGGTTTTTCCTTTTTTACAAGTCATAGTCCTCATGAGTGTGTTGCTAAGATAATAACACAGTTATTACACAGTTCACAGGCACAAATATTGATTTTTAACTTGATTAAAATGTTTTTATTGATACTTTTCAATATGTAATGAATACATATAAGAGCCATTTTAGTTTATTCCACCATGCTCGATTTAATATCATTATTATTGTTATTTTATTATTTATTTATTTTAAACTGAGACGTGTATTGCCTTCTATGTGAGGTATACATGCAATGCCGTCTTAAAACTGGGCCAAATTAAAGGTGCAGTAAGCGATTCCTGTTGGGTTAGGGTTATATTGTTGTTGTTGATATTTGAAATCACCAAAACAAACACGCCCCTTCCCAATAAGATCACGCCCCCATCATCATAGCTCCGCCCCTATGCACATCCCCCATTATGAGTGGACACACCCCTTACTGCTGATTGGCTACAAGTGTGTTTTAGTGCCAGGTCTGATCCACTTTCAACAGTGTGTCAGAAATCGCTCACTGCACCTTTAAAGGGCATATTGCAGGTTAGAGGACCCAACGAGTCAATATATAGAAAAATAATGTAGGAACTAGATTTTCTTTAAAATATTCTTATAAATACGCTACAGAAGCTTCTGGAGTCGTTTTTGTGAGAAAATTTTACTTCCGCGTCTGAAAATGGGTGTGGTGGGCGTGACGTAACGGGCGGGAGAGCGGTCGATTCAAACAACAGGAAAACAATGGATCGCAATGACATTTCGGACGCTGAGGAAATACTTACTCGTATGACGGACTACAGCCATACAATTATGAGCCTGCTATGCTGCCGAGAGAGTAGGGACAGGCCAGGATTAATGTTAGACAGAACGGTCAGAGACACATTGAGTTGTGGTGTGAGGAGGAGAACCAGTGGAGAACAGGACAGGTGTCTTGGTGAGAGACGTGCTTATAGATACACGTTCGCTAACGATATACACTGTGCTCACAATATTGTACAGATTATTACCATCGTATATCAGGCCAGCAGACATTAGTATGTTTAGTGTAGATGTATACTATTAAATGTATAAAAACTATACTTGAGTATATTTCTATTGTAAGTTACTAAAAACATACTCAAGTACATTTTTAAAACATATTTTTCATCTGGGTTATAACATAAACAGAAAATTAAAGATTTGAATATTTAATCAACCTAGTAATTTTGTTTTTCAATTACAAGTTGCCTCTATTTAGGGCATGACTACCTATATCACACTATTTGATGCCATTGGTCGGTATACGACGATCAATATTCTTGCTTCGGCATCCCATGTTAAACTCCATCATATCGCCGGGATGATAATCCTCCGATCTGAAGTGAACGCTACACACGATCTGAAGTGAAAGCTACACACGACCGCGTTTCTCGAAGCCGATGCGGAAGAGAAATCCCGTCTCTTCACCTGCACAAACCGCACCAGGCACGAAAGATATACAGCACCGTCCTTTTTCTTGTTATGGAAACCTGTGGACTCGATGTCCTGACAGGCCGGAGTTTTTGCAACCTCCACAAACACAATAATTTACCATGACGATGATAGATTGAAATACAAAAACTACCGAAAACACACTGACTCACGGCCGCTCTCAATGAATGCCAGCCTGCTCTGCACACTGCACTGAGGCGAGGCTGAGGCTCCCTAGCGTGACGTAAAATGACGCGATGTTGAAAAAAAAGCCGTTTTTACGAGCAGTCCAAGAAACGCTCACTTTATCTACTAAATTAGTGCCCTTATGTCGTTTTAAAACATTTTAAATCCTGCATTACCTTTTCATATGGTATTTTCACACAAGGTTATATATTAATTTAGATTTTTTTTTACCTGCAATATGCTCTTTAAGGTGTCTTAGAAGGCAGTACATACTTACGTTGTTAGAAATGTGCTGAAATAGAAAGACAAAATGCAGTACACATTTTATCCTAACTTGAATTTGGAGTCTTTTAGGCTATTCTGCAAAATAACACTTTTTTAAAACATTAGTTTATATTTTAATTAGTTTTACAATCGAAATCTAAAGTTTTTACAAACAATAACTTGGTTTCCCTGGTTACGCCTGACGGTTTACTTAGCAACCGGAGATATTTATAGTCCGCTCAACTCAGATATCCCTTCAGTTTAGCTCACTTACGAGCCAGGAAGCTAACATATTTTTTTTCATGTTAGTTAGGCTTTTCTAGCCATGGGCGTTACACTAACCTAATTAAAACACACAGGTAGGCATAGTGTAACGGCTAACTAAATGTTTGTTTTGATACAATAAATTGTAACCGGATACTTTGACTGCCTGTTGCTATGGTTACTCGCAGCTGATGTAGCCAGCGCATTTATTTATTAATTTCGACCGGTAAACAGTCAGTTTCACCAGAACTCCTTTACTAGGTGTCCTCTATCACTTTTTAATGGACACCCTGCAGCCAATCAGAATCGAGTATTCACCCAGACCGTGGTATAAAATGTTTTACGTACATAGTTTGATTTATAATTAATATTCACAAAGTTTTTATGAGTGCAGAAAAAAAGGAACGTAATAGGTTCACCTGTTATATTTTTTAATTGCTTGCTTACAGTTTTTATGTGCCAATTATTAGTTAGTTATGTAAATGTTATGTATGTTTTCAGATGTCTCTCCTACTACTGATGCGCTGTATGAAGATGTTGTTATGGTGCTCACTGTTTTCTGTGACAAACTGGAGTCTGTCTCAAAGTAAGCTTTGTTATTAACTTGTTGTAGTCATTATTAGTAGACTAGTATTAGTGATTACTATTATTAGGGGTGTTTGTTAAGATGAGATTCACTTTTACTGTAGAACCTACTGAGCAAAATCTTAACGCTAAGAATTAAACTTCTGGCAAAATGCATGATTGATGCGTCAAATCGTGTGTCTAGTTTAGGAGAGGAGTGCTAATACGTTTCTAATCTGTTTTATGATTTTTGCCTGATGAAGAATAAAAGGGCATAAAAACCCAATTGACTTGCATTGAAGGTGGAACACAAGCCATATCTAGGGACCAGGGGCCGGTTGCAAAAACTGCTAAGACTAGTAAATATATAGAGGTGAAACTCGAAAAATTCGAATATAGTGCAAAAGTTCATATATTTCAGTAATTCAACTTAAAAAGTGAAACTAATATATTATATAGACTCATTGCATGCAAAGTGAGATATTTCAAGCCTTTATTTGTAATAATTTTGATGATTATGGCTTACAGATATGAAAACCTTTTCACAATATTCTAATTTTGAATTTGAGGGTAAGCTGTAAGACATAATCATCAAAATTACAACAAATAAAGGCTTGAAATATCTCACTTTGCATGTAATGAGTCTATATAATATATTAGTTTTATCTTTTAAGTTGAATTACTGAAATAAATGAACTTTAGCACGATATTCAAATTTTTCGAGTTTCACCTGTAATATAGTCAATGCTGACTTTGAGCAAAGACTCAAATCTGTCATACTCTGTGTCAGAATATGCCTACTTCCTTACTATATAGTCGGTGAAAGTAGCATGAAGTAGTATGTCTGAATTTGACAGTGAAAAGTAGGCAAACAAAGCCAACATGACGTTTTTTTTATATTACATACATTCATACTATATTGAATGCACTTTTTAAAATGGTAATTATGAAGTTTGTTCCTCCTCTAATGTTGTACCTACTTGGGCAGTATGCGATTTTGTAAGTGCGCTAGTGTTTCATCAATGTGACGAGAGATGTGTGTGATCTTTTTCAGTGAAAACCAGCTGCTGCAGTTGTTGTACCTGGAGTGTATTCTGTCTATGCTGAGCAGCTGTCCTCCCACAATGCACCTGCATCGTTATTTCACCGACCTCATCTGGTGAGACTTGTTTAAATCAAGGATGTTGGCACTTTATCTAGTTAAACAGCTCAGCTTATGCTTAAATACTACTTTTTAAAAAATTAATTTACAATTAATTGCATTAAATTAACATCATTGTTAACATCAATTGACAGCCCTCATAATCATACATTTCACCATATGATTCAAGTGTGAATAAATGACTTTTTAATGTGTATGTTTTAAGCTTACACTGTAATTGAAAAAAAACAGGCAAAACATTATTTTATTAATTAACAATTAATTCATTACATTTTCAACTATTTGTACAGTATGTAAGTATTAAGGTCTGCATGAAATGAAAGTTGTGACGTATATATGAGAGTGAAACGGCTTCTGGAATGAGAAAAAAAATGTAGGCGGGGCTTGATTTTGTCCGTGGGGGATTGATTGGATGGTTGTGGTCTGCTATTGGTGGATCTCATGTGAGTGACAGGTTGCCCCGCCCTCATCATCATCATCAGAGAAGAGAAGAGATGTCTCTTCAAGAGGAAGGGGAAGCTATTCTGAATCAAAATTATGAGGCTCATGAATTAAAAAACATTAATGTGCACTGATAAATCATTTATGATAAATACAAAAATTAAGAATTTACTTTTTTGATTTCATGCTGACTTTAGTCAGCTAAAAATTTATGATCTAAAAGTATTCTCCACCATCTATTCAATGGGAACCATGGTATTAGCAGGGTATGTCCAAAAAATGGTATCAATGTACAATATCCAATAAACACGTCTATTTTTTTTGTAAACGCATACTCTCAATTTGTGTTACTTTGGTCTTACAAATTGATTATTATGATTCTGAGAGGAACATGGTGCAATGATACATCATCAGTGTGTCCTGTGTACACAGGAAGCAGTTGTGTCCAACTCTGGTGGTGATTATGGGAAACCCCGCGAGTGATAAAAGCATCAGCTCTGCCCACGGTGCGCAGTCTCAGGACTCAGACGCGGCCCCAGGGACAGGCGTCTCGGACCAGGGCCGGGGTTCTGGCTGCTCGTCGAGCGCTCCCGGCATGATCGGGCCCGTCGTTCGCACCATCTGCTATGTGGCCGCAGAGTTAGTCCGTCTGGTGGGCTGTATCGAGTCCATGAAGCCGGTGTTGCAGTCCCTGTACCACCGTATTCTGCTCTACCCCCCACCCCAGCACAGAGTGGAGGCCATTAAGATTATGAAGGAGGTGAGAAATCACAAATAAGACTGAGACACACGAAAACTGACAACAAAGAACTAGCTTCATGTCACAAAGTTGCGCTTGAACACACTGAAAACACTACATTCGACTTCCAACCAGTGTTGACAGACGTACGATAACTATCATATTTGTACGATCATTTTGGTTCCACTTTATTTCGATAGTCCACTTTAGACATTCTACTAACTATAAGGGTGTATTCACACCAGGAAAGTCCGATAGTTCACTTGCTTTGGTCCGGACCAAATTATTATTATTTTTTTGTACGGTTCGCTTTCACACTGCTCTTTTTGCAAGTGAACCAAAATTTGTAAACAAAACCACACGTGTGCTAAGGTCGTCCATTCATTGGACAAGGATTCTCAAGTAGGGAAATCAGGAAGTGCAAAAAAGGCTCAGCATGGAGATATTTCGTACTGCAATATTTGTTATTATACTAATTTTGTGTTATTCTGTACAAACGCAATATGAAGAAACTGCGCAGAAGACGGATAAGGTATAAAGTTTTCATTCATAGAGAGGGGCTATGTTCACACATTCAAATAATGAGATTCTTATTGTATATAGGCTACTGCTAACAAGTGCTGTCAATGTTAACGCTTGCGATTAAGTTTGTCCAGTTTAACGCAGCGTCATCCTTGTATTGTAACTATCGTTACATTATATGAACTGCAAAAGCTTTTTTTGCATCTATGCGCGATTAGACTAAAGGGAACGCTCTGTGTGTGAATGTCCTGACACACACTCATTCATTCATTCATTCCAATGATGCACACACACACGACGCGCAGAAAGACGCGCACCAGTATTGTGTGGCCAGACAGCGCGCAGGAGTGGAATTCTCTTTCGCACTTGAACAACAATAACACAAACCATTATGCCAAACTCTCCGACTACGGAAGCCTGTTAACTCAAAGGCGCAGTGCTTTCTTGCAATTGGGTCGGTTCATGTTCACACCGTAAACTAACCGTACCAGAGTTCGTTTGGAACCGTACCGAGACCACCTCTTCAGCTGGGTCTCGGTTCGGTTGTTTGGTCCGCACCCGAGTTCGATTGCTGTATTCACACCTGCCCAAAAGGTCCGCACCAAGGGGGGAAACCAACTAGAGTTCGATTCAATCGAACCAAACAAGGCAGGTGTGAATACACCCTAAGTAACTTTGCAATGTCGACTAACTGTCATTAGAGTAGGACTACATACTCTAGAGTAGAGTGACTACAAATACAGAGATTTGTCCGATTTGCCGTAACGCGTTTCTCCGTATTTACAATTCTTTGCAGCCTTAAGCCACTGCCTGTAACATGCTGGATCCTTTACTGGAAACTGAGAATAACTCACTCTAACTAAATATTTAGTCTTTGTATTTATGCACTCAGGAACAATACAAGTCGACATTATGACTAAAAGTTTGCTAAGAAGTATTTCCTACTAAAGCAAGGGGGTATTTGACTGTGGTAAGCATATCCATAGCAGACTAGGGGGCTGTTTACACCTGGCCACTTCATGCGTTTTCTCAGATCGGATAGCTATCTGATTTATCAAAACAACACATGGTCACATAAATGTGTTTTTGCAAAACGGATATAAATCCGATCTTCAATTCCCGCGCTATATGCAGATTTAATGGAGTGCACGTCACCGAAAGCAACAGATATGAGCTGCATTTTATTGATCATCAGCTAATTTCAAAATCAAAGACCGCAATAAGAGAGAGCTTTAACAGAACTGGTAAGATCATTTCGTTTCTTTACTTTTAATGAAGATGATTGTGTGTTAAGCGTCTGCGACTTACTTTCACTGTGATTCGCGATAGTTTGCGGCGCGTTGGCTTGATGAATAGATGCTCAGATGCTCATCTGCTCATATCTGACTATAACATGACATATAGCCTATTTAAAACGCTCACACGTTTATTTTTTAGCATTTTTGGGAGGAGTAAAATTTACATATGTGGTTTCAACAACCAGATGCATTTACACTTGTCCAGTTTCGTCTGGAATGCGGCCCAGACCTCCTCCTGAATTGTGGTTTGAGCGATTGGATTCAAATCCGTCTCGAATGCGTTTCGTAGGGCATTTACACCTGGACTTTTCACGATCCGATCACAGAAAACGCTTGAAGTGGCCAGGTTTAAACAGCCCCTAGGACTGGCCTTGTCCTCTTTTGTAAAGTCCTATAATGCTGTTGTGGATTTTTTGTTGTAGTTTCCCTTCACGCCTAGAGAAGTATACCAAACTATGATGACTCTCGCTTCTAAGAACCCCTGAAATGTGAAAGACATTACAAAATCATCTTGTTTTATGCCCCCAGATATTTGAGTTTACTGAGGTTTTGTGTCCTAATAAGCATGCTGTTGTTCCTCTCGCCCCCTGCAGATTGTGGGAAGCCCCCAGCGCTTGTTTGACCTGGCTGGTCCATGCGTCAATGAACCTGAGACGAGAAAGAGGTCTTTCTCAAAAAGGAAGTCGCATCTTGATCTTCTCAAACTGTAAGATATTTTGTTTCTAATTAATTCTAAGATTAATGTACATCCCTTTTCAGACTAGACAAACACGAAGCGCCAACAGGGGTAAACACACTGATCCGAGCAAACCAGATGAACATGTCTGTTGCCGTTGACTGGTGTTTGTCAATGCAGTGTAATTGGCCTTAAAAGTGTATCTTAAGCCAAGTCACCTTTATTTATATAGTGCTTTATACAATACAGATTGTTTCAAAGCAGCTTCACAGTAATAAACAGGAAAATAACAGAATCAATGATGCAAACTTCATCAAATATGAGACAAATTCTCAAAATCTGCTCTATAGCAGCTGTAAAAAGACAATAGTGTCATTATTCAGATCATGTCAGGAGGTCTCTACAGAAGAAAATAGTTTTGTTAATCAGCTTGAGTCAGTTCAGTGTTGATTAATTTCAATAACGGTGTCAATGCAAAATTTGTCAATTATGAAAAAGTCAATGCAGCTATAAAGCATCTGTACAAAAGACATATCCAGCTCAATTTTTCTCAATTTATAACTGTACTGAATGTCAAGTGTCTTTTAAAACCCCAACTAAGCAAGGTCTGTGTCTTAAGTCGGTGGGCCACAGTTCCCTTTGGTGAAAATCCAGCTTTTAATGTTGTTTATGTGTCTATGTGGTGTTTAATACGCTTTAAGACACACCATGTGTAAGTTCATAAGTCGACAGCATTGCTGAGTATTTTCTGCTTAAAACTGCAGTGAACCAAAGACAGTCTCAAAAACACGGTTTGAAATCGCTGGTGTTTCTGACGTCACAAACGACCTTGTAACCAATCAGGGGTGCGTTTCCCCAAAACATCGTTAGCCAACTATGGTCGCAAGTTCCGTCGTTGTCAACATAGTTAAACATTTCTTTTTTTCCGGAAAACATCATTCCAACAAACATTCGCAAAGTTGTGTGTTTGTAACAACAGCTCTCGAGCTGTGGTTAGAAGCAGAGTTTCTTGTTTGCATGACATGTGGACTCAATAAATCCTTATCTTGAGCCAAATAATCAAGCTGACATTCAGTACAATCTATATCTTTTATTTGGAATACATACAAATGTAATTTACGTATTTTAGTTTGTCAAAAGATTTAAAGCTGCGTTTTTGTGCGAACGTGCTCTAGTACGTAAGAACGAGCCTATGATTGAATCTGGAAATAAAGCACAATAACTGAGAAAAATTTGAAATATTCCTCAGATGCATGTCTGTAATTTATAGCAAAACATCTTGCATTAATTTGATCTCAAACAGATTCATTAAAAGAAGTTATTACTCCACCAAGTTCGTGACATCATTAACCAACATAGTTGAACGAACACTTTGCGACAGTACGGTTTAGGAAAACAGGAAATATGAATAATAAACAATAAAATAATAAACTAAATATGAAGAAATAAACTACGCTGCTAAACTACTATGGTAGTTTAGCAGCGAGTTACGCCGTTGCACAGGGAACACACCCCAGGTCAACGTGTGATCGTCAACGAGTGGATCTCTGAGCTGGTGTGAGTGAGTGGAGGCGGGGCTCATTTGCATATTCATAGAACCTCGTATACTAAACGAGGCAAGGGTGTAGAGTTACATTCTAGTTATTTGAACGAAAAAAAAAAGTTTAAATATGTCATTTTGGTGATCAAATATGAGTTTTAAGGGATGAAATTATTAACTACAGGGGCACTTTAAGTAATTTTTACCAATGAATGCCACCATCTTTCCCATTTTCTCAGGGTAATGGATGGTATAACAGAAGCATGCATGAAGGGTGGAATTGAGGCGTGCTACTCGTCCGTCTCCTGCGCTTGTGCACTATTGGGTGCTTTAGATGAGCTCAGTCAAGGGCGTGGCCTGCAGCCAGACCAGTTTCGAATGCTGCTGCGGCGATTGGATGATCTGAAGGAAGGGGCGGAGTCAATGCGTGAGCCTGTAGAACTCAACGAAGCTGATTTCCGCTGGCAGCGGCGCGTACTTTCGGCTGAGAACGCCGCCTGGGAGACCAGCATCACTGAACGCAGCCCTGACATCAGCATCAGTGTCACGACTGACACGGGCCAGACCACTGTAGAGGGGGAGATTGGTCAGACCACTCTGGAAGGGGAAATGGGCCAGACCACTCCAGAGGATTTTGGGGAGGGACAACGCCTACCATCGCCGTCTATCGGCGGGGCCGCAACGGGAACTCGCCCGGATCTGCCTGAATGTGTACGAGACAGTGGCGTCCCAGAAGCCCCGTCCAGTACGGCCCCTCCCGATGTAGTGCAGCGCAGTCACGGCTTGGCCTACCCTGACATCACCAACTTTCTATCTGTGGAGTCTCGGACACGCTCGCACGGCTCACGGGAAAGCGAAAGTAACTTCAGTGCGGATGAGCAGGAGCTGTCGCGCTACGAGTTCGATTCGTGTGACCAGTACTCAATGGCTGCAGAAAAGGACTCGGGACGCTCTGATGTCTCCGACATGGGGTCTGATAACTGCTCTCTGGCTGACGAGGAGCAGACGCCGCGGGAGTGTCCCGGGCACCGTACGCTACGCACGGCTGCTCTGTCCCTGAAACTGCTGAAGAACCAGGAGGCAGATCAACAGAGCGCCCGGCTCTTTGTGCAGTCTCTGGCTTCACTCCTGCCTCGCCTGCTGGGACTGCACAGCACCACCGATGTAGACGTGTCCCTGCAGAACTTCTCTACCACCTTCTGTTCGGGTCTGCAAGCAGGTAACATACCGAATGTTGTGTACAATAATGAACCGATAGCCTGTTTATAGACTACTGGCCTATATCAAGCGTAGCGTCAGTTCTGGCAGGTCACGTTAGTCAAGCTCGCGTCAGTGACTCTCAGCTGATCCTCTACTATAGGAATACGACTCTATCACTGCATTCATATATAACTCCTTCAGTATTATCAGCTGATCCTCTACTATAGGAATACGACTCTATCACTGTATTCATATATCACTCCTTCAGTATTATCAGCTGATCCTCTACTATAGGAATACGACTCTATCACTGTATTCATATATCACTCCTTCAGTATTATCAGCTGATCCTCTACTATAGGAATACAACTCTATCACTGTATTCATATATCACTCCTTCAGTATTATCAGCTGATCCTCTACTATAGGAATACAACTCTATCACTGTATTCATATATCACTCCTTCAGTATTATCAGCTGATCCTCTACTATAGGAATACGACTCTATCACTGTATTCATATATCACTCCTTCAGTATTATCAGCAGCGATCGCGTTTCTCAGGAGCGATTACCCTCCTCCCTCCCCAGCTCCTCCTGTCTCAGTCAGGATTTGGCCTTCTGATTCCCCTTTGAATCAGACTAAATTCTCGAATTATGTTGCACACTAAAATCTTGAATTAATGATATCTGCAATACATTCTTGTTCTGTTCTGTTTACCCTATTTATTGGGGGGTTATTGCTCTTATCCATACTAGGCTGCATGGATGCGCAGGGAGTTCTTGCCCAGAACAGAATCATACCGCCAATCCAAAGTGTATGCTAATTGTCAACCATATTAGACGATAGCGGTTTTGACAGAAATCACATTTTTTAGGGCAGAGGTGTCCAGTCATGCTCCTGGAGGGCCACTATCCTGTAGAGTTTAGGTGGGCTTGACTTTGGCTGTGAGTGGAACCACTCAGCAACATAAGTCTATGCTATTTAAATACTGTGGTAGATTTTCCCCTACACACCTGACTTAACTTTACCTGGGGCGTCTCCAGACGATACCCTAGCGTCTACAGTCGACACTTGCAAAATTATACTCAGGTAAATTCACCACTTACTGCGTTGGTTGACGCCTAAGAGTAGATAATCCAACCGCATAAAATAAAATGCCTAAGAATTATAGTTACCTGACCGCAATCTAACCCCGCCTAAGAGTCTCACACTGAGTCGAACGACGTCTCGTTCCTTTTTGAACATTATCACTTGGGAAGAAGGTCTGTAATGCCTTCGAATATGCTTTAATCACGGCTGGAGGATCTCATACCAATTTCAGAGAGTATCCCACCAGCAAAATCAATACAACAGTTTTCATAGAATTAGGAGCAAAGCAAAGGTGACTTGATTCATTACATAATCTTTCTCCAATATGATTGGTTCTTATTCAGCAACCCTTCCCATACTAGGTAGAAGCTTTACTTTGTTACTCAAAGTCGTGAGTTTATAAATTTGGATATCTGGCTAGTTTCATTTCCCCTTTTGTTATATTTGGAGATGATTCACGAACACATTGACCAAAGTGTTTGGAAACATTATTTTAGGTTTCAAAAGCATAAAAAATGTTATTCCTGTAATAAAAAGAAAGGTTAGTTATTAGAATTATGATTAGTTTAAAATACAGTTTACATTTTATTAAAAAAATTCCATCACAATAGCTATAAAGTGGAGTCTATATTTTGATCAGGTTCATTTTGATAAAAATGACACAATATAACATTAAGATTACATGCAAAGAGTTTTTACTGTTATAAAAACACAGATTTGTGAGCATTAGCAAAACTGAAGGTGACAGAATTAACATGAAAACACATGATCATTGGTGAATCTGGCCAATCATTCATAATCTTGTCGTCGTCAGAGCTATGGTTATTGGCCTATGCCAAAATGGCCAAATATCAGTAGTTTTTTTATTCAGGCTGGGTAATTTATGAATGCTGACGTTTAGTTAAATCCCCCCTTTAAACTTCATTAGGTTAGGTTAGTTCACCCAAAAATTTTTACTTACCCTCATGTCGTTCCAAACCCATACGACTTGCGTTATAAAAGATATAATATCGAGGTATAATTTAGGCTATTGCTCACATAAATACTGATCAACACACATACATAGTACTCATCAAATCTGGTCAACAGAAGCTCAAACATGCTTGAATGAATGTAATATGATGGTATTGGTAATATGATGTTATTATGTGGTCTTATTCTCCAGGTGGGGTTCATTCTCCAGGTTTCGAGGGCAGTGAAAACCTGAATTGTCAGGCTCTGATGAATGCGGATGGATTGTACCTGGTTTCCTATTATGCTTTACTGCTCAACCTCAAACTGTGCTGCTGTGACTTCTACCACCGGAAACCCACGTCTGCCCCGGTGTCTTTGGTACTCCTGCAAACCTGCTTTAATTTACCATACACTTGAAATATCTCTGAATTAACAGAAGGCCGGCCCACACAATCTGATGCTGATGTTGAATGAGCTGTGTGTGTGTGCAGAAGGAGTTTGTGCGTCAGATCCAGAGCAGTGGGGTTCTGGTGGTTCTGTCTCAGGCCTGGATCGAGGAGCTCTATAACCAGGTCTTGGACAGAAACCTGCTGGGAGAGGCGGGATACTGGGGCTCGGCAGAGGAGCAGTCTTTACCTCTCATCACCATGCTCACTGGTAATACTCCTTTGTGTGTTATGAAGAACAGTAGAGGTCTCAAATGAGCAATTATTAGTTCAAACCTGTGGTGTGAAGGATTAAATGTGTAACATATACAGTCAAACAAACATTTATTCAGATACCTTCAACATTTCTCACATTATCACAGTTTATTCGCTATAGTTTAGAAAATGGTAATAAAATATGACAAGAACTAAGAGTTATCAAATCAGTTGATATTTCACTGGCTTTATCCGTCCTTCTGTTAGACTCTCACAGATGAATTATGTTGAATATCTGTCAGCTGTTAAATTTAACTACACAATTATGATCATACCAATTTAGGTCAACAAATTACCAAGCAATTCAAAAACAATTCTCAAGTCTCAAGTAATAAGTTCGCATTAGCAATTAAAGAAAAAATACTTCAGCAAAACATGGTCAGGTCAAAGTGTCTGAATAATTTTTGGTCCCATATTTTAATACATTTTACTGGTAGTCACTGTATGAAGAATATTTGGGTATAATATGTCACAGTTTACTTTATTTTGCTCTCCTCACTTTCATAAATGAACTACAGTGTCCTGTCCTGCACCCACTAGTAAAAGAATATCAAAATTTATATCTGGTGTCTGAATAATTTTTGGTCAGACTGTATATTATATTTGTGTATGGTCAGATATTGATGGACTGGGCAGCAGTGCTATTGGTGGTCAGCTGATCAGAAAGGCCTCAACACAGTCGCCCTTTACCTGTGACAAGAATGGCAGTGACAACTTGGTGGCAGGTACTGCATAAATGCATATCCACACACACATTCATAAAGGTTTCTTTTCTTTGTCAGCTCTCAAAACAAATGCACTTGTGTAGTTGATCTGACGTTTGATATGATAAACTATTAAAACTATTTTAAACATCTTTTTTTTTTTTTTTTTTTGCATATATTTAAGGGTTAGTTCACCCCAAAATGAAAATTCTGCCATTAATTATTCACCCTCATGTCGTTCCAAACCTGTAAGACCTTCGTTCATCTTCGGAACACAAATTATATTTTTGATGAAATATGAGAGTTTTCTGACGCCTCCATGGACAGCAATGCAACGACCACTTGCAAGGCCCAGAAAGGTAGTAAAGACATCGTTAAAATTGTCCATGTGACTACAGTAGTTCAACCTTAATGTTATGAATAGGGCCGGGACTTTAACGCGTTAATTAAGATTAATTAATTACAGACTTTAACGCGTTAATTACACAAAAAATAACATGTTAAACACTTATTTTTGCACCGCGGAATGTTTCTCACTGGATGAGTTTCGGCGGACCGATTATACTGGAGCACCAACTAGCGTTCATGATGACTTCAGACAACAACAAACCTTTTACAGTCTATCCAACAAACCACAGTGAACATGAACGAAGAAGCTGACGAAACCGCTTTGGTTGGTCCTGTGGATGGGACATTTTGTTATAAATGAAGCAGACTTCATTTATAACAAAAGCGACACTTTCAAGTCAAGTGGCGTGTTATCTATACGCATTTTGAGCTATCCGCGTGTATGTCCACGCTAAAACGAACCGTCATCTTTTGCGTGTATGTGTACGCCGTTAAATGTCCGAGCGAAACGAAGCAAAATGTAGATCTACATCTGGGGAGCGATATTTTTTCCCTAGGATGGTAGGGGAAGATTCATAAATGGTATTAACCCCAGTGACGGGTAGGTTTAGGGACGGGGTTGGTGTAGGTAATACATTTTTTATATATACAGTAATGTACGTTAAGTCAACGGCGTTGATAAACACGCTGAAAAGCGATTATGCGTGTTGATAGCACACCAAAAATGGAAATACATTATGCCATTTCATGAGATCAGTCTGATAAGAGCATGCTGTGTGCAAGCTATGCAACAAAGAATAATTTGCTATTGCTATTAGTGTAACTTAGTGTAGCAATATGCTATTGCTACACTTAATGGTAAAAATTGCACTGGTCTGCTGGACTTGGTTGAACAAAAATAAACAATATTTTGTTGCTTAAGCTTATGTATTCAGTCATTATTCAATGGTATGCTAAAAATCCATGTGAAAATAATTACTTCTCCCTGTTCTCAGGTCAAATATTATTTATGCAATTAAAATGCGATTAATTTCGATTAATTAATTACAAAGCCTCTAATTAATTAGATTTATTTTTTTAATCGAGTCCCGGCCCTAGTTATGAAGCAATGAGAATACTTTTAGTGCTTAAAATTAAAAATGAACGACGTTCCTTACACTCTTTATGTTGTATCCACACTGCAGCGCTTCCGGGTTCTACATCAGAACGCCGACGCTGTTCACGTGAGCACCATGACACATGCGTGTGATGCTCACGCAGGAGCCGGCCAATAATGAGCCGACGTTCTGATGTAGAACCCAGAAGCGCTGCACTGTGGATACAACATAAACAGCATAGGAGACGAAAATCCATGTGCCTAGTCATGTTGTGTATTTCAAAAAGAAGAGGGGGCCAAGCACCGAACCCTGAGGTACTCCGGTGGTAAGTCGATGTGACTTAGACACAAAGATACCCTGAAAGATGTACTTATATGACTCAAACCAGTACAATCTTTGGATATCCAGTAAAGAGAGGAAGGACTAGCAGATCTGGTGATTTATTTTATAGTAAGTCTATGGACCAGCAGATAGAGTATGCATAATCTTCAGTGACGGATGGCAAGGTAGTCTGCACTTGTAGCCTGACTAATTGCTATCTCGGATGTTGTTCTCTCTCATATGAAGAGGACAGATGAGAATGTCTTAAAGTTTGTGAGAATCTGAATCCATGGAGAAATGGTCAAATCACAAGCTTTGACAACACAGGGTCAAGCAGTCATTCCCTCATCATGGCCTCGTTTCTGACAGGTGTGGTATTTGCCCGCTTTATCCTGACCGGCTGCTGGAAAAACCTGATCGACACGCTGTCCATGCCGCTCACAGGACGCATGGCGGGAAGCTCTAGGGGTCTCGCCTTTATTCTAGGAGCCGAGGGAGTTAAAGAGCAAACTCAGAGGGAGAGAGACACCATCTGCCTTAGCCTGGATGGTCTACGCAAGGCTGCGGCTCTCAGCTGCGCTCTGGGTAACATCACATTCATTCGTTTTTATTTCTCTTTATAAAAGCTTCTGCTTCCTTTACAGACATACATCTATAAAAAAAAATATGTATGTAGATAAATTCTTTTGAAAGACTTGGAGACAGAAACATCTTGTTGTAGATGCTTTGCCTGACTTATGTATTGATTTACTTATTTTATTTTATTTTAAATTTACCTGTGTGTTTTCTATATATGCATGGATGAATGTTATTTGTTAAACTCACGTGAGTTGTGTGCTGATAATCTTGACCAGGACGCTCTTGCAAAAGAGATTTTTAATCTCAATGTGCTTTATTTCCTGGTTAAATAAAGGTTATAATAATATAAATCATTTCTGCTCAGTTATAGTGCTCCCATTATAGGACACTAATGGAAATGGTGTGTTTGCTGGCACTTAATTCTCTGTCATTTAGGTGTGGCTGCCAACTGTGCCTCAGCTCTTGCCCAGATGGCAGCAGCATCATGTGTTCAGGAGGAGAAAGAGGAGAAAGAATTGGGGGAGACTGGAGATGCCATTGCTCAAGGTACTCGCACACATTTAACATGATCATACTGTATTCAGAGTCATGTGAAGGAATGCTCTGAGAACATACTTGTACTTAGTCCTTTACTGTGTTTGTGCTTTGGCTGATACTGTGCAGCATATGTACGATGTTTTTGCATAAATGGTTGGGATAAACTGGAAGCAGAACAAAACTCATTGGCAGTATTCATGCCTGCATAGAGCTGCTGTTGCACACAGTACATGAGCGCACACTGAGGCGTTGATGGAGTGTTCACATATGTTAACAGACACACCCCATAAAGTGTCCCTACTATGCTATTTTAAAGTTTCCTAATTTTGTTTTGGAGGTCTCCTACAAAAGGTTAACATGCATCAAACTGTTTCATTTTCTCATAATATACATTGAACACCACCACATTTTTCAATGACTCAATGGAAGAATCAGTGTCTTTAAATCCCTCCTTTCCGTGAGCTACTCTGCTCTGATTGGCCAGACAGCTCAGTCTGTTGTGATTGGTTGAAGCTAAATGGTCATTATCATAACTGAACTTCAGCTCTGGAGGCTTCCTCAGTCCTCAGCGATTGTACACACTGTAAAGACAGTGACGATTTGTCGAATGTACAGTTTGAGGTACTTTATGAGATGTTGCAACTGTAATTTCTCACCATCAGCATCAGTATGTCCATCAACAAACCGATGTGTATATTTCTAATTAATTGCAGTGCACATGTGAGAGCTGTATCAATAACGGTGCATATGTTAGCCGAGCACTAACGTGAATGACTTATGTGACATTAAAGTTTGCAGAACAAATCTTGCTCCATCCTTTATATTTACTCAAAGTAGTAAGAATGACAGACGATCTGCATTAATAGACACAGTTTTAGGTAATAGTGGCCCACAACTGATTAGCAGAAGTATTTCAGTAAGAGTAATCAGTTAGCAGGAGACCTACACAATATAAAACTCAAAACTAAGTATTCTGAACACCTAGTAGAAAATATATACATCTATAATTATTCATACTTACAGGTTGTGACTGAGCAAGCTGGTCTAAATAAACTGGGTACTGACCCGTCTTTCAAGAGCAAGCGTTTTACGAATCCCGTGTTGAACTCAACTTGAACTGTCTGTAAAATGACAGGGCTGGTCAAGTTGTTCACCGGCGGACAACGTACAACATAGGCGGTCATTATGCAAAAGTCTTTTCTAGTGATGTAGAACCGTAAAGCAGAAGGATTCGGATTTCAAATTACTCGTAATGGCGGTTCAGAGTCGATTCTTTCTTTTGAGAGACAATAACTTGTATTTATCGAGCACTTTCGACTATACAACTTTGCAGAACATTTACATTCATAACTGCATTAAAGGGATAGTTCACTTTGAAATACATTTTTTGGTATCTTTTAGCATACCTCAAGGGCATCCAAGATGTAGGTGTCTTTGTTTCTGCAGAAGTTTCAATTTTGATATTTTTAGGTCAAACCGTTCTTGTCTGTCAGTCATATAATGCAGGTCTATGGTCACCACCTCAAAGAGCATGCACAGAGAAGTCCAAATTAAACATGATTTAATGACTCGTAAATGTAAGTACACATTGATGGCCTAAGACACGAAACGAGCGGTTTGTGTGAGAAAACGAACAGTATTTATATCGTTTTTACCTCTTGTAAACACAGCCACGTCCAAGTGATCTGAGGGCGCGGGCGCTTCGGTCTGTGCAAGCGCCAGAAGTGATCTCTCGCGCGTGTACGTCACTCATTGTTTACACAGAGATTTCGGAAGTGTTACCTTTCACTGTGAAGATCTAAACATATTAAGATATACAGGAAATCGCAATGGAAGACGATTTCGATGTATCAACAGACAACATTGAATTTTTTCAGAAAGATCACTTACGGCACTTTCCGGCGCTTGCACAGACCGAAGCGCCCGCGCACTCAGATCACTTGGACGTGGCTGTGGTTACAAGAGGTAAAAACTAGGGCTGTCAGTTAAACAACGTAAAAAACGTAAAAATGTTTATTGCACGATTAACGGTCTTTTTGGCCCAGCAAACTTTGTAGTTTGTTTCACATGCTTTTGCAACATGACGCGGCATGCGTGATGAAACCCATTCATTTCAATGGCTTGCGCCGCGCGAGGACGTTTTGTTGCTTCATCGACCAAAGCGCAAACGGATCTAGCTATACCAGAAACAAAACAACAGGCACGACGCCGCACACACTTGTTTGGGCTTGTGAGACGGCCAAATAGTTGGTTAACGTTACGTTTTGAGTGGATGACGAGCGCGAGACGCCGAAATGGACGCCAATAAGATTCTGAATGGAAAGTTTACTTTTAAAAAGTTGCCAAATGGTTCCATTGACGAGACCAAAGTGATCTGTGTGTGTTGTCGTTGTGAACTGAGCTATCATCATCGCGATCGCACGTCCAGTCTGAAATACCACTTGATGGCCAAGCACACACACACACACACACACACACAGCTGATGCGAATTCTCCGCCCCCTCGTCAATATCAGGACCTCGTCAGTATTTCTTTCACCCTTTTATTGATGGACAGTGTTACATTGTGTGAGAGATTATTTGCTCCAAGTGAGAATGTTAGTGTGAAATTGAACACAGTATATGCCAATGTTGTTTTCAATAAAAAACATTTGCACAAAGCAAGCCGATCCACTTTTCCATGTTGATAAGAACATTAAAATGAGAAAATATAATGGGACAAAAAGAAATCAAGTGACATTTAGAATAGATTAAAATGTGAGAATAATTAACTATGAGATTAATGCGATTAATCGCGATTAAATATTTGAATCGTTTGACAGCACTAGTAAAAACGATATAAATACTGTGCGTTTTCTCACCCAAAGCGCTCGTTTCGTGTCTTAGGCCATCAATGTGTACTAATTCTTTGTGCAAGGTTCCTCATAATGAAAGGGCCTGATAGGGGCATTATGGGAGGGTCTTTGTCTTTCTCAGGTGTGAAATGCATCAATATTCATGATGATTCACGCCTCCTCGCATAAAGCTTTCTTAAACAAAACATGTCTTACAAATAAATCAATATATTTTTATATCTGAATGAGTACGCGGGATGATTTTCACATAGTTTTGAAGCAAATATTCTAGGCTATGTGAAAAGTCTTGTGAAGAAATAATCAGTATGGGTTTTCTTATTTCAGTGACAATTTATTTGTGGTTTTTCACAAACCACTTTGTACAAAACTACAAACTTTTACATACATGCTGCTGACATATTATTGTAGCAGAGTTTGTGCTGAATACAGTGTTATCAGACTTTAGCCATGAAAATATCACAAGTAACAGAAATAAGCACAAATGTCAGAGCATGTCAGAACACCTCCAGGACTCAGAAAACACCTCAGACCCAAATATTTAACTAACTAACCTCAGACCACCAGTTCAAACCCTACTGCACTTCTGTTTAATGATCTTGCATGTGTCTGTGTTGTAGTTAAGCAGCGTGTTGAACAGAAACTCGAGCAGATGGGCCGCTGTCAGGGCGTGAGGCTTCACACGGCTCATGTGCTCTGCATGGACGCTATACTCAATGTGGGGCTGGAGATGGGCAGCCATAACCATGACTGCTGGCCTCACGTGTTCAGGTAAAACACTCACAAATCAGTTCTTCAGGAAGAACCAGGACCTGATCTTACTGTCCAATCTTTAGTAAAGTAATCAAATTGCTTTTAGGCCTGTCACCAGATGAAAATAATTCATCACTATTACTCATTAATTGTTTGCAAGTAATCTGACATTTTGAAATGACTCAAATTTACCTCTAAATATAAACATCTTCCTTTCAAACTGTAGTAATGCGTTCAGTTCTTCTTTTAAGGAAAGAAAACCGTATATATGTAGCAGCACTACTATGATGGTCTTCTCATTATTGATGTATTTCGCTCATGCTGTTGGTTGAGGTTTTTCTTATAATTAAATGCTATTTAACAAAAAGTCTACATGGGATTTTACTTTAAAATCAGTACATTACCGTGAATCAAGTCTAGCTATCAACTTCAGTGAATTTACTCTAATCATGTTCACTCGCATTCTGTTTGTCATCTATCAAAATGTTTTAATAAAATATAGTACTTTGCAAAAGTCTTAGTATTTTCACCCCAAAAAGTGGTTTTAAGTCAGTTATTTGCATGTTTTGCTGTAGTGTGTCAGTAGGAAATATCAGTTTACATTTCCAAACATTATTTTTGCCATTAATTTTTAAGAATCCAGTGAGATATTTGAAGGTTTAAGGAGTCTGACAACAGCCGGTATGATCTGATCTCTCCATCATCGAGTCTGTCAGTGATTACATGAAGAAACAGAAAAAACGAAAGACTAAATCCAGTAGAACTGCGGCAAAATCTCCAAGACGCTTGAAGAAACCTATCATCAAAGCTACAGTACTGTGAAACGTTCAAGGCACTTGTGTTAAAATGCTGTTAAGTCAGGGTGCTTTCAAAAATAATGACATTAATAATTTTATTTATCAATTAACTTCTATCAACTAAATTAAATCAGTATTTGGTGTGAGCACCCTTTGTGTTTAAAACAGCTTTTGTCCAGGTACACTTGCACAAGAGTTTTTCAGATAGCTTTGCAGGAAGGTTTCTTCAAGCATCTTGGAGACGTTCCCGCAGTTCTTCTGGATTTAGTTTTTCTCTGTTTTTTTCTGTTTCTTCATGTAAACACTCACAGTCTCGATGATGGTGAGATCAGATCATACCGGCTGTTGTCAGACTCCTTGTGCAATGTGCATACAAACTTTTCACTGCATTATTACAATTCATGGCAAAATTAATGTTTGAAAATGTAAACTGTTATTTCCTACTGAAATACAACAGCAAAAGACATAAATAACTGACTTAATACCATTTCTTTAGGGCGAAAATACTAGCGTGCCTAAGCTTACTTTTGCAGAATACTGTATATAGGTAAATATTGCTGTTTATTTATATGCATTGTTATATTGGTGCATACTGCATATGAATGAATGTTTTTATACTGTATTTTACTTGCATTAAACATCGTAAATAAACTGTACTTGGAAAAGTACTTGCCTTTTTAAGGCATTTTAGAGCAAATGCATAAATATAGAGATCAATATCTCACTGTTAAAATGTTTTAACGTATTTAAAGGTGAATTGTGTAATATTTAGGAGGATCTTTTGACACAAATGCAATATCATATACATAACTATGTTTTCAGTGGTGTCTAAAGACCTTAAGTAATGAACCGTTATGTTTTTATTACCTTAGATGAGCCATTTATCTACACACACCGCAGGTCCGCTTACATCGACATGTTTCTACAGTGGCCCTGAGCGGACACACACGTTTCGTCACTATGTTGATCTTCGTGCACAGAAGCTGCTAAAGTCAGCGAATAAAACACTGACACAATGATGAACAAGTAACAATAATATTCTAAATAACATCGTTTTACTGAATAATCAAGTAAACCTAATTTCTTAATTTATCTTTGTAAAGAAACCTCATTGCTTAACCCTCTGGGGACCAGAAACGCGCCGGCGCGTTTTGCTCGTTTTTTTTCACATAGCCAAAAAATAGACTTAAAGTACTACCATCATTTCTGTTCATATAGAGTTAAGAAATATGAGAAAATAATCTGTTAAATGTCTACTTTTTTATGTGCCCACATACAATCGAAATAAAATATTGTGCTTTTGTAAAATAAAGAAAATAAACAGGGTGTGCGTTCTGCCTCTCGGTCACCGTGAACTTTTTTTCTGGAGCACGTCTCTAATCTTCAACACAACTCAGCTAATACTATTCACCCAGCCATAAGCAATATATCTTTTAAATCATTTGAGTTTGTACTTTTAAATGATCCGATTCAAAACTAAAATTATTATTCTCCGTTTATGTCATCTATATAAAAAGAGAGACGTGTCAGCCCGTCTCATTATCGTTCTCTCAGCTGATTATCTCTGGTAATGTGACACGCCCACGGAGAGCACGCGCTATTCAAACGCAAATATGTGAAGCAACACATTGAGTTAACGCCCATAAACCCTGAAAACACACATTATTTTTTAGTCAGATTAATCTACTGTCGTCTTGCGCGGCTATATGAGGAACAATCCTGGGACATTTACCACTGGGTTTATTTTCACTTCGAGGATGAACAGATTCAGCTGAGAAGTAAGTGTTTTTTGCAAGTGCTTTGTTCTAATCGCGATATAGAATAACGTAGTGTCTGTAAACGGAAAAATAGCCTACTGTTTAATGTGAATCATGTTTGTGTGTGTGTGTGTGTGTGTGTGTGTGTGTGAGTGAATGAATGAACGCACAGATACGCACTGTTACAGACTAAATAACAGACAACATTTCGTTGACTCGTTTTGGATAAAGTTTTTACTCTAAAATAGACATCAAATAAGCTTTTTTTAGGAGTGTCTGCTCATATGTTAAATATATAGTATGTTTTGTCAATAAACTAATCAACTAAGATGTTATAGTGTTTGTTCAAGCTATATCAAAATAATGAATCCTCAACTTTGAAATATGTATGATCAAACTAAGACATTTATGGAGAAAGACAATTTTCTTTTCAAGATGTTTCCAACTCTAACTTTGAACTGAAATAAAACCATGTCTATATGGTGAAGGGTGTGTGATAGAAGTGTCCAGACGTATGCACCCTGTATTTTCCTTATATAAATCCAAACAATCTAAAAGCCATTCTTTTTTAAATCTCTTCATTCTTTGTGCAAGGCTCCTGTAATGATATGGCCTGATAGCACCTAATAGGGCCATTATGGGGAGGGTCTTTGTCTTTCTCAGGTGTGGAATGCCACACATATTAATGAGAGATCACGCCTCCTGCATAAAGCTTTCTCAAACAAAACACGTCATTAAAAATGTAAACGACTTTATTGACTTATCTGAATGAGTAGTCAGGATGATTCTTACATAGTTTTGGAGCAAATATTCTAGGCTATGTGATAAAATTTTCAAAAGTCTTGTGAAGAAATAATCAATATGTGTTTTGTGGTCTTATTTCAGCAACTTTCATTTTTATTTTTTTCAATAACCACACATAAACATTATTCTATTAAAAATACAAACATGTACATACATGTTGCTCAGATCTCATGGTAGCCAAGTTTGTGCTATATAGAGTGAATTTACACCTTTGCCATTAACATGTTTATAAATAACTGAAAAAAGCACAAATGTCAGTGCATGTCAAAACATCCCAAGGGCCCCAAAAACACTCTGGTCCCCAGAGGGTTAACTGGCTACTCTCTGCTGTCTCAGACGACGACATCACTTCCTGTCGGCCATTGTAACTTCTGTTGGGTGCAATTCACAACCTCACCACTAGATGCGGCTACAAATTACACACTGCACCTTTAAATTAGCTCCAAAATCAAATAACCGGAAACTGAGTTTGTTTTAATATTCCTCAGAGTGATCGAGTATGTTAGTTCACTGGAGCACACACACTTCAGTGACGGCGGCTCGCAGCCTCCGATGGCCATCACACAGGCAGCGCAGGCCGTGGCCGTGGACCTGGAGCTGGAGCTGAGCGGAGAGGCCAGTCCAGAGCTGGAGCTGGGTCTCAGCCATCCCGTTATCCAGCCGCTCTCCATCCAGGAGCTCCTGAGGGAAAGCAGTCGCGGGAAAGCAGCGGACCTGCGGGGGGGCAGTCTGCTCACGGGCACCAGTGTGGCCAAAGCCGTCTGCACTCTCTCCACACAAGCTGACCGGTACCAAACTAACATAATCATTCCTCCCCACCTTCATTTTTCCATTGGATTTTAGGTTAAGCGGAATGTTTTATCAACAACATGGGATAATGTTAACTTTACTGTGTGTAATCAGAATTAAAGGGATAGTTCACCCAAAAATGAATCTCCTGGCCTTCCAAGCTTTATAATGGGAATGAATGGAATCATTTGGCCGGGACATTTTAATATGGATATTTTTCTTACACAAACGCATCACTTCACTTCAGAAGGCCTTTATTAACCCCCCGGAGCCGTGTGGAGCACTTTAATCATGGATGGATGAACTTTTATGATGGACAGATGCACTTTTATGATGGATAGATGCACTTTTATGATGGACAGATGCACTTTTATGATGGACAGATGCACTTTTATGATGGATGGATGCACTTTTATGATGGACAGATGCACTTTTATGATGGAGAGATGCACTTTTATGATGGACGGATGCACTTTTATGATGTATAGATGCACTTTTATGATGGACAGATGCACTTTTATGATGGACAGATGCACTTTTATGATGGACAGATGCACTTTTATGATGATGGACAGATGCACTTTTATGATGGATGGATGCACTTTTATGATGGAGAGATGCACTTTTATGATGGATAGATGCACTTTTATGGACTTTAAAACAGAAATGGCCGTTCACTGCCATTATAAAGCTTGGAAGAGCCAGAATTTTTTTTTTAATTTAACTCCGATTGTATTCATCTGAAAGAAGAATGTCATATACACCTAGGACGGCTTCAGGGTGATTAAATCATGGGCTAATTTTTTATTTTTGGGTGAACTATCCCTTTAAGTCCACCCAAAAATAATAAGTAATGACTATTCCACTTGAATAACTCGAACGAAGCGCAATATGTGGCTCTGCTCATTGTTTTCTAGTTAACGGTATATCAAAGAAATGTAATATCTTTCAAACATTTGATTCCTAGCTGGAGATGTGTTGAAAATGGCCACTAGGGGGACCAGTAAGTTCATAATTTGGTAGACAGTTTGATGGCCATAGAGCGCTCTGTGTTAGGACAAGTAAATATATAGCATCTGTTTTAAAGTGCCCCAGTCATGTTATTTTAAAGGGTCCTAATTTTGTTTTTAAAGTCTCCTAAAATAGGTTTAAATGCATCCAAGGCAAAGAACACTTTAATTTTCTCATAATATACTTTGCAGCATATACTTTCTCACAGTGTCTGAAAAGGTTCGATCAAGAATTCGGTTTCTCTAAACCCCACTTTCTGAGTGCCGACTCTGCTCTGATTGGTCAGATGGTCCAGTCTGTTGTGATTGGTCTACCACTTACAGCGCGTTTTAGAAACCAAAAGTGTATTACCATATCTGAATTTTAGCTCCGGATCTTCATCAACATTTATACACAGTGCAACACAAACCAAACTCTTCGAGTCTCTGCGACAACTACAGTGTTTGAGGGACAAAGTAGACATCGTTTGAGGGCAGCCAATGAAGACCATAGGCTGGAATTATGCAAATTTGTTACATTTTTACGTATATAAAACAGGAAGTGAGACTGGAATTACTGACGACTAATTTCAGGCAGTTCAGGGAGACAAAAACTACTCGGTTACTCACGTAACCTCAGTTCCCTGAGTTAGGGAACGAGTATTGCGTAGCTATACGCAGTGGGGGAAACTCCTTTTCCTCGATTTACTGAAGCCTTTATGTAAAGCGCATTTGCAGCTGCACAGCTAGAACATGAGCGTCTGGCTCGCTCATAGGCTGCGCTGCGGCAACTGCACATCCAATGGCGCGGGCGCCTCTGACGTGCGACCAATGAGATTACTCTGCGTCATACACGTCAGAGCCCGCCAAGGGGGCGTGACCTCAGTCTATAATAGTCCCCGAATTCGCCATTATAGCAGGTTTAACGACTGAAGCGACAACTTGCCATGTTACCATAGTGCGGCCGGCTACGCAATACTCGTTCCCTAACTCAGGGAACTGAGGTTACGTGAGTAACCGAGTAGTTCCCTTTCGAACGGTCACTTCGTATTGCGTAGCTATACGCAGTGGGGACGCCATGCAAAACGCCGCACTGAGTAACTGGCTGCCACTGCAACTCAGGCCCCTGAGCATACAGAACAAGCCATAACCGCACCATTACGCATAAATAGACCAGACACCGTCAGGTCTAAATAGTACGCGTCAGTTAGAATAACCCAACATACTACACCAACGAACCCAGACACTGTCGGGGTTATTAGTATATGAACGTATACCCAGACAAGTGGGTTTATACATGAAATTATAACCGGCCAAAGCGGGTTTTATATATGTATGGAATATAACCGGCAAAAGCGGGTTTTATATCATATAACCGGCCAAAAGCGGGTTTTATATATGTAATTATAACCAGCAACAGCGGGTTTATATATATATATATGTGAATGTGATTGTGCACAGTAATATATGACAAGGCCGGCCACAGACGGGCCTTAATCATACCGAAAGCACCTTCGCCTGCAGGGAAGGCACTTCCATATTATAAAAAGTCATAAACGTGGAAGGCGAGGACCAGCCGGCCGCATCACAAATATCACTTATGGGAATGCCAGATGACCAAGCCCATGACGAGGCCATACCTCTGGTCGAATGGGCCTTGACGCCTATAGGGCAAACTTGACCTACTGCGGTATAAGCCATAGAAATAGCATCCACTATCCATCTAGACAGTCTTTGCTTAGTGACTGGATCCCCCTTGGATCTACCACCAAAGCAGACAAAAAGCTGTTCTGATTGTCTAAAAGACGCAGAACGCTCCAGATAGATTCTCAGCGCTCTGACAGGGCAGAGAAGATTAACCTCTCCATCCTCTGCAGAAGGAGGGAGGGCTGATAACGTCACCACCTGTGCTCTGAACGGTGTTGAGAGCACTTTAGGGACGTAACCATGTCTGGGCTTGAGGACGACTCTGGAGTCATCCGGACCCCACACCAAACATGCAGGGCTCACAGAGAGCGCCTGCAGATCTCCCACTCGCTTGATAGATGCCAAAGCCATAAGGAGAGCAGTCTTCAGCGAGAGGGGTTTTAGATCAACCAATTGGAGCGGTTCGAAAGGCGGACCTTTCAGAGCCCTCAGGACCATGGAGAGGTCCCAGGACGGCACAGATGGAGGTCTGGAGGGGTTAATCCTCCTAGCACCTTTAAGGAATCTCACGACCAAGTCGTTTCTTCCCAGTGACTGGCCTGCCACCAGAACATGATGTGCTGCTATGGCTGCCACATACACTTTGAGCGTGGACGGGGAGCGACCCGCATCCAGCAGCTCCTGTAGGAATGAGAGAACCACAGATATCTCACATGACCCTGGGTCAGCCTGATTTTTCGAGCACCAGCTGGAAAAACCTGACCATTTTGAAGCATAGAGGCGCCGAGTCGACGGGGCCCTGGCTTCGGATATAGTGCTTAAAACCTTCTCAGGAAGGTCTTTGGGTACCCGTTGAGGGGCCAAACATGGAGGGCCCATAAATCGGGTCTCGGATGCCACAGTGTCCCGTTCGCCTGTGTGAGGAGGTCTTTCCTCAGTGGGACAGGCCATGGGATTGTGTCCGATAACTGAACCAGTTCCGGGAACCACGGTCTGGTTTTCCAGAGAGGGGCCACCAGAAGGACTGGGCACCCGCTCTCTCTGACCCGTTTGATGACCTGTGGAATCATCGAGACGGGGGGAAAGGCATAGAGGGGGCGGTTGGGCCAGACATGGGCCAGCGCGTCCCTGTCCTTCGAGAAGAACCACTTGCAGTGGGTGTTGATTCTCGAGGCGAACAGGTCGACTTCGGCCTCGCCAAACACCTGCCATATCAGACTGACCGTCTGTGGGTTCAGGGACCACTCGCCGAGGGGAGTGTTGCCCCGTGAAAGCATATCCGCGCCCACATTCTGGACGCCCGGTATATGCGCTGCTCTCAGAGAGCTCAGGTTGGTTTGTGCCCATAAGAGGAGGTCTCTCGCCATCGCATGCAGGTTTCCAGACCTGATGCCCCCCTGGCGATTTATGTAGGCCACCACTGACATATTGTCTGTGCGGACTAAAACATGGTGACCTCTGAGGTTCGACAGAAACGCCATCAGGGCCAATGCAACTGCTTTCATCTCCAGACAGTTGATATGTAAGCTCTGCTCCGTGCTCGACCAGAGGCCGGATGCAGGCATGCCCTCGTGCAGCGCTCCCCAACCCAGGTTGGACGCATCTGTAAGAACCACTTTCCTCCTGGAAATTGTTCCCATTATCACCCCCTCGTTGTACCAGCTCTGAGCCCGCCAGGGAATCAGGGTTCTTAAACAACCGTGATTTACCACGATGCGCAGTTTGCCCGACTGCCATGCGTGAGTTGGCACACGGCGCTTCAGCCAATGCTGCAGCGGGCGCATGCGCAGTAATCCCAAGCGGAGTACTGGCGATGCTGCTGCCATGAGACCGAGCAGTTTCTGAAATTTTTTCAGTGGCGCGTGCTCGCGCGCTCTGAAAGTGCCTGCAAGCGCTCGCACTGAGAGCGCGCGCTCTGGTGTGAGACGCGCTGTCATAGCTCTCGAGTCCAGCACTGTGCCCAGAAAAATCACGCTCTGGCTGGGGGTTAGTTTGCTTTTTGAAACATTGATTGTGAAACCCAGGCATTTTAGATGGCCGAGAATCAAATCCCTGTGTGTTAATAGCTCGATTCTCGACTGTGCCAGCACCAGCCAGTCGTCGAGATAATTTAACACACGCACTCCCTGATGTCTCAGAGGAGAAAGCGCTGCATCCACACACTTCGTGAATGTACGGGGCGCCAAGGATAGACCGAACGGCAGAACGGTGTATTGATAAGCTTGGCCCTCGAAGGCGAATCTCAAGAATGGCCTGTGACGAGGGTTTATTTGAATGTGAAAGTAAGCATCTTTCAGATCCATTGTGACAAACCAATCCCCCGTGCGCACTTGCGCGAGGATATGTTTGATAGTTAACATTTTGAACGGCCGTCTCATGAGAGCTTTGTTCAAATGTCTCAAATCTAGAATGGGTCTGAGACCGCCGTCTTTTTTCGGAACCAGAAAATAGCGGCTGTAAAAACCCATCTGTTTTAGCGCGGGGGGGACTAATTCTATCGCCCCTTTTGCTAATAGATTCTGTACTTCGGTGCGAAGCACGTGACTCACGCTGCTTCTCACCGAAGTCTCGAGAACCGCCTGAAATTTTGGGGGTCTGCGAGCGAATTGGAGCGAGTAACCTCGCTGTATAGTGTTTATGACCCAACTCGACACACCGGGGATAGCTTGCCAGGCTAGAACCCGTGTGGCTAGGGCTTGACACACAGATTGGGGCTGGTCGCCTAATGTAAGGGGACCTGATACCCTTATATTGTGATTTGTGCATACATTGAGTATTGGACTGACTGTACAGGCATTCGCGTGTGGGGAAGTCAGTGTTACAACAGGGGAGGGGCCACCTAGTGAAGGGGGACCTGATACCCTTATATTGTGATTTGTGCACACATTGAGTATTGGACTGACTGTACAAGCATTTGCGTGTAGGGAAGGCAGTATTACAACGGGGGAGGGGCCGCCTGGTGAAGGGGGACCGTGAACCCACGTGTTGTGTTTGTGAAACATACTCTTTTTGTGCTTTATTTGGGTCGCCGTGAAAACGGCGTTTGTTTGCAAGAACGCGCTTACTGTTGCGGGCCTGTTTGCAGTAATAAAATCCCCAGCCACCTGAACTGAACAGGGGGCTGTGGGAAGTTTTGTTGACTTCTTTGAGGGTGGTCCGGCTAGTGCGGGACCCGTGCCCTCTCTCTTCCTCCTGCATGCTAGGACGACTTAGGCGGCGCTGTGTGAGGCGCGGCGCTTGGTCTGGGGCCTTGGCGTCGAGGAAGCGGGAAGCGCTTGGTTGCTCTCGGCTGGCGCTGGGCTTCAGCCGCAGGGCGGGGCTGAGAGGCCTGTTTCGCGGGCTTTGCTTGCCGAGGCGTCGACGGGGCTGGCTTGTGAGCACTCGACGCCGAGCTAGAACGTTTTGGCAGGAAGTGACGCATGGCCTGGGACGCTTTCTGTGCCTCGGTGTATCTCTCCGAGAACCCCGTCACCGCCGGGCCAAAGAGGCCGGTGCTGGATACTGGGGCGTCGAGGAACTTCGTTCTCTCCGCGTCCTTAATGTCAGTGAGAGTAAGCCAGAGGTGGCGCTCGAGCACGACCAAACTCGCCATATTTCTCCCGATAGCCTGCGCTGTGGCCTTGGTAGCCCTCAAGGCCAGGTCCGTGGCGCTCCGCAGGTCCCGAAAAGCCTCAGGGTCCGGGCCAGCCTCGTCCATAGACCGGAGGAGTTTGGCCTGGTAAACCTGCAGCACGGCCATCGTGTGCAGGGCCGATGCAGCCTGACCGGAGGCGGAATACGCGCGTCCAGCAAGGGCTGAAGTGCTACGGCACGGCCTGTTGTGATGAACAGCTCTAGTTCGCCAGCTAGCAGCTGTGTTCGGGCAAAGATGAGCGGCCAACGCCTCTTCGAGGGGCGGCAACGACTCATAGCCTTTATCCGCTGCTCCGTCCACGGAGGAGAGCGTCGCGTTAACTGCGGGGCCTCGTGTAGAATAAGGAGAGCGCCAGGCCTTGGTAAGCTCCTCGTGTACCTCAGGAAAAAATGGCGCTGGTTTGTGGCGAGGGGCCTGTTGGTGCCCCGGCAGAAACCAGCCCTCCAGCCGACTTCGAGGGGGTTCAGCGGGCGCGGCCCACTCGAGCTCGAGGTCCGCTACGGCCTGCGTCAGGATCCGAAGCATTTCCGCGTCGGAGTTAGTCCTGGTAGCTGAGGCGTTGGGCGTCGGCTGGGAAGCCATGACGGGGTCGAAAGAGCCCGGCCATTCTTCCTCAGACGCAGCGATAGACAGGCTGTCGTCGTGCTCGCTAGGCCCGCCGAAGGAGACAAGGCCCGCCACATGGGGGGGGGCGCTGATCTCCCTCGAACAGGACCGGAGATGAACGGGCTGGAGAGAGTGAGGCACGCGGGGACGAGGCCGGCGTGCGTTCACTAACATCCATGTTCTCTGGATGCCGTTGGCTGCGGCGCTTCTTCTTCCTTGGCTGAAGTAGGGCCGGAGAAGGAAGCGCGGGAGAGGCGGCGTCGCCGTCACGGGAGAGGGCTAGCCGAGTTCGCAGCACGGAGATAGGCATGCTCTCGCAGGCCGCACATCCGCCGGCAGAAAGTGCATTCTCCGCGTGGTGAAGTCCCAGGCATGGAATGCAGCTAGCGTGTTCGTCCGCCTCGTGCAGCTTGCATCCGCACGTGGCGCAGGTCTTAACACGAGGCATTTGAAACAACGCTCGTACAAATAATATACAATATACAATGAGCAATGAAAAGGATATCGCCGGATAGCCACAGGAGAGACGGCGTCAGGAGAAACACGGTGAAATGTGTCGTCTGCTGAACTGTAGCTGGCTCAGGCTGAAGGCTTGTTCGACGGCGAAGGCTCAATAAATGGTCAGAGACGTGAAGTTTGTCGCTGAAGAGTAAAATCTGCTATAATGGCGAATTCGGGGACTATTATAGACTGAGGTCACGCCCCCTTGGCGGGCTCTGACGTGTATGACGCAGAGTAATCTCATTGGTCGCACGTCAGAGGCGCCCGCGCCATTGGATGTGCAGTTGCCGCAGCGCAGCCTATGAGCGAGCCAGACGCTCATGTTCTAGCTGTGCAGCTGCAAATGCGCTTTACATAAAGGCTTCAGTAAATCGAGGAAAAGGAGTTTCCCCCACTGCGTATAGCTACGCAATACGAAGTGACCGTTCGAAAGGGAACTCAATTTATCTACTTAAATCTTTAAAACTTGCAGACCTTTCCCTTTTCCTCGGAATCGAAAACATGGCATTGCTGTAGAGCTACAGAAAAATGTAAGAAAAATTAAGAAAAATTATAATTTGCAGCTGGTCTCTAATGGAATAATTTGCACAAATCCTTTAAAAGAAGGATTTAAGAAAAATACTCTAGGATGTCATACATGGGAAAACCCATTGAATCGCAATGTCCATTTGTTTACCTCTTTCCAGTGATCAGTTAAGCTCTGTTAAATAAGTGATGGGACTCTGCTAGACAATAAGACGGCCACTGACAGATATTTCGGGCTAGTAGATCCACTTCAGAAACCAAGCAAGTTTTAGTTTCACATCAGATTCTCATAGGCTGTACATTTATGTTTTCTACAAGTCGGAAACTCGCAATTACAATTATTCTCAGATATGATCTATGCAGCATGTATATAGTGAATTTGACCATGGCTGTAACAATGTATTGAGCGATCATCATCCAGGAGTAAAACTCTTGTTGTATATGTACCCATCAGTATTCCTCTCACATGTCTGTTTAAGGTGTAACTGTTGTGAATGTCCTGCAGGCTGTTCGAGGATGCCGTCAGTAAACTCAACCTCGTGGGTCTCGTGGGTTTCCTGCATCAGCTCAGAAAAGCTTCACAGTCTCAACTGTTCGATTCGGTCACGGAAACCGGAGACTATTCCTTGGCCATGCCAGGTACACACAGAGTACTGAGTACACTTTCCACCAACAGAACACCATCATTTACGCTAAATTTGCAATGCAGTTACATGCTACTCTTTATTTTTTGTTTTATAAACATCATTTTTTTTTTTTTTTTTTTTATGTTTATTGCTATAAATAATGAAGTCAGAAATAATCAAGGTTTTCAGAACCGTATTCAGACAAGTTCCAGATTTTAGTATCAGAGTTGAACCAAGTTCTAGTCTCATACAACTAATATAAAATCATTCGAGTACTATTCAGCTCACTTAAAGCTGCAGTCCGCTTTTTTGGGTTACAAATTATCCAAAATAATTTTTTGAGCAAGTACATAACCAGCCAGTGTTCAAAACCCTCTGCTTGCCGTAGCTCGATTCAAAACGGTGAGCTTGTAATAATGTTTTTTAACTCCAGTGGGACTGGTGGATTTTAGCGGGAGACTCGAGCATGTCTTTGCGTCATTACGTCACATCTGTACACACACATCTGTACACACACATCTGTACACACACATCTGTACACACACATCTGTACACATAAAGAAGAGTCTCGGCTAGTAGGCTATGAGTGTGAGGAAGTTGGAGGTGGACATTTATAGCCTTTTCTCACAGCACTTGATATAATTAAACTTATCAATTTGATGGCGGATCCAGAAAGGTTTAAACAACGATCACCAGTGACAACAGATTCACCCGCTGTAAAATGCAAAAGACTTTGTTAGGACTTCGGAGTGGCGACAGAAGAAAAGAGACTGTAACGGCCCATGCGAAAACAAGGATAAATATCGAAAGGGCATTAAATGTCGTCACGCAATGCTGACGTTGAACATTAACAATTTGAGAACAAAGTATAATTTGCACGGTTTTACGTGATGTGATAAGCGATTGTTAGATTACATTAGCGCGATTTAATGCAATGTCAGAACCAGAACAAAAGTGGATGTTAATTACTTGTTTAGATTACATTTTCCGTGATTCTTATGTTGGTCATACTTCCAA
This sequence comes from Rhinichthys osculus, assembly GCA_029959095.1. Lineage (NCBI taxonomy): Eukaryota > Metazoa > Chordata > Actinopteri > Cypriniformes > Leuciscidae > Rhinichthys > Rhinichthys osculus. The sequence continues at coordinate 35,854,794 of JARWKJ010000001.1, read as the reverse complement.
AAAGAATAATCTGTGATTGTGAATGCCAGTATCCACACCGGCGGCGACTGACAGACACACACACTCCTCAAAACATTGTGTTCATCCGCGCTGTGCCGTGCCGAGGCACAACTCACGTAAAGCTGGTCATTCCGCGAATGACTGCAATTGCAGATTTCGAACAGAGATGGCGACAAAGAGGAAAAACTACGGACTGCAGCTTTAATATTTAGTTTGACCTCCTGGAGTCAATGAACCAAATTTTCTGAAGGTTATGCACCTTATTTTAATTTTTTTAGGAGTTTTAAAATCCATTTTTTGCTTCACCTCATTGTGTTTTCATTAAAGGGGAGGCGAAGTCGACCCAGGACAAGCGCAGCGCCCTGCACCTGTTCCGGCTGGGAGAGGCCATGCTTCGCATCGTGAAGAGCAAGAGTCGACCTCTGCTGCACATGATGAGGGCCTGGAGTGTGGTGGCGCCGCACCTGGTGGAGGTATAAACACAAACAACCCTCGTGTGGATTATACATCCTTAGGGACCTATTTTAAGGATAGGAGCGCATGGTCTAAAGCGCACTTAGGGCGAGTCCGAATCCACTTTTGCTAGTTTAAGGACGGGAAAAATGTTCGGCGCGCCAGGCACATGGTCTAAGGGCGCTTCCAGGGCGCTTTCACACTAGCACTTTTGGTGCGGACCCGGGTCTGAATGATGTCAGAGTTCGGTTCCCTTGGATGCTGTGAACGCTGTCTTCCGAACTCGGGTGCGCACCCGCGAACCATACTCGAGTCCGCTTAACAAGGGTGGTCTGGGGTACGGTTCATGTGACCTCCGGTACGGTTCGCTGCTGATATGAACGCAATCGCGGAAGTGAACCGCTATTGATGACGTATAATGTATAATGTGGTCGACAGGACAGTCGTCAGTGCGTGTGTGTGTGTGTGTGTGTGTGTGTGTATACACCAGTGATGGAGTACTCGAGTCCTGGACTCGGACTCGAGTCCGACTCGAGTCCTTATTCTCTGGACTCGAGTCCGACTCGAGACTTCATTCTCTGGACTCGTGACTCGACTCGGACTCGCCGACTGATGACTATACTTGGACTCGGACTCGAGAATATATAAAATCGGACTTGAGCATTCATCAAATGAATGACATTGTTTCTGACTAAATAGGTTATAAAAAATTGATATAAGATGTTACACTTTTCCTGTTTCGGGGTCCAAGACCGGCCGTGATCTATTTTTTCCCTCACAGACACTGCTACCGCTCGCTCTCCTCGCTTGACAACACACTCACTGACGTCACTCACTTTACGCCGCATTCTCGTGAGAGAGATAACGCAACACTCTTTTAACACTAGATAAGTTCCTCTACATCTAATCAGCAATTTCGATTTTGGCACGCTTTGCAGCAGCTGAGCTGACCACTAAGCGAACGTACAGTGACGTGACATTAAGGTACCAGATTTAAACTGTGCTTTCGTGCTATGGCTGGCACTGAGCCAAAGTCGGACGCGCTCAGCGCTTAATCCCGCGTATCATACAATAACACAATTATGTTTATTTTAGCTAACAAACTAGACGGCGACCTTGACTATGTCACACATCGCGACCACTCTTTTCCTGCGGAGTTACAACTGCTTATAGCACTGCATTTTCTGTTTGTTTGTTTTTTGCCACAGTTACATTGGGATTTAGTTTACTTTTCAAAATTTCAAAATTGTTTTTCTTTTACCATATTCGTCAAGAAGAATGCATTTCTCCTCCTCTGTCCAATTAGGCTTTCTTTTTTGTTTTCTTTATCCATTCCAGTTGACTGATCATCCAATAATGTATTTAAACAATTAAATAAATAATTGTGCCACAGCTAGTTGACAATGATTTGAACTAAGGTCAAATGCAATTCTAGTGATATCATACACATTTCTAGCTGCAAGAAAGAGTGCCTGAAAAATGTTGCTTGATTTGGCTTAAGTGTATATAATTTCGACTCGGACTCGAACACGGGATTCGAGACTCGACTTGGACTTGAACTCAGGTAATGGTGACTCGACTTGGACTCGACTCGGACTCTTCTTTGGTGACTCGGACTTGGACTCGGACTCGAACACTGGGACTCGAGACTCGACTCGGACTCGACAGTTGGTGACTCGACTACAACACTGGTATACACTTACCTTGACGAAAAGTGGGATTGACGCACTGCAAGCAGAGAGATGATTTATTCTTGCCTCCGCAAAAATTGAGCCCGCTGTCTTCGGAACGATTTTAGTACTTTTGCGGCAGACAGACGCAAGTGTGTTTCTGTATCTTTTCTTTGAAAACAAAACCAAAGGTAAAAAAAAAGAAGAACAAATGTGAAGCGAGCAATTTTATCCATTTTGACGCCTTTTTATTCATAGCGGCGCCGGTTACCAAGCAACACATCAACATCTTGATGACGCAAGCGTACCGCGGTTCGGATACAAATAATATAATGTGAACACAGTCCATCGGGGGCAGGGGGAGGGGGGAGCAATCGAACTCGGGTTCGGAACAGGCAATCGAACCAAGTGTGAAAGCGCCCTTAAAGGGTAACTAAACACTAAACCAACTTTTTTAAATTAATGATCTGTAAGACTGGGGCTTTATTAGTGCTGTTCATTGATTCAAATAACTTTTTTGACATTTGGGTATAAAGTGTTTTAATTCTACAATATATGGTGTAAAAACGTCTGAGTGCTGGCCTCTTCAGGTTGAACGGTGGCTACTGCAGTTGAATTTTCCTATTGGATGTTTGCGGTAGTTCGTGACGGTTGCGGTGAGAGCTGACGTAAGCAGGTTTCAGCTTAACACGGCCTTGGTACGAGCTACCACGTCCATGGCAGTATAAAAAACATCTTGTTTCGTCAAAACCACTGTAGCGAGTCACGAGTTGGAATTGCGAGTATTGAAAACGATCAGGATAGAGCATCCGTTCATCCCCTCTATCTCCGCTGGGCTCCGCCCACTTTTCCAGCATTTTTCAAATATTGCCAGTGGGTGGAGTCAGGCTCTGACCAGGGGTTTAGTTACCCTTTAAAGGTCCCCTGACATGGGGTTATTTTATTATTTTATAATGTTTCCTGGGTTGCCCTTATAGTGTTAGTATGTTTTTTAGTTAAAAAATAGTCATAATTTAGAAATAAAAGGCATTTTTCCTAGCCTGATTTTAGCCTCTGATTTGAACGCTCTGTTTGAAGGGGCGTGTCTGCTGTGTGTAACCGGCCTCTGCTGTGATTGGCTGACATGCTTGCTTATGAAATAGCTATGTACTACATGTGAAACTCTCTTGAATACTATTACAGCTATTATACGTGTTTACTATTACAGCTATCAAGATTAACGAATCGTGAGATGTTTTTAAAGTATTTAGATCTATTCCCATCACATAAAATGTTGCCGTGATGAGCATTGAGCAGAGGACAGTGTGTTGATCGCGAGAATGAAGATCTTATCATTGCAACGCAGTTTCTGCACTCTCTCTGCTGTCACCAATGCAAACACGATGATGTACATACAGTAAGAACTTCACTGTGCAGTGTAACGTGCGTCATTGATTTCATAACGAGTTGTCCAGATAAACTCGCGCTGTGTGGAAAGATTGTTTTTTGATCGTTTTCTGTATATAATTTATTCACAATTTAAATAAGATTATTTTCATCCTAGGCCTACTAAAATAAATGATGGGAAGTTGATATTTTAGTCACTGGCTTTACTTACTGATGCATAAACAGTATTGAACGATTTTGAGAGAAAGATTACCTGTCTGAACTTGAACAATTACACATCAGAAAGTGTTGCTTGGCTCGATCATTAGTTGACTGACTTGTCCGAGGTTTGTAACGTTAGATGAGCCAAAGAGAGTTGGTACTGATCCAGACATTAGTTTCAGACGTTCAGCATGCCCAGCTCTGAATCGACCCATGTTGTGGAAACAGTCGTCTGTGAAATGTTTGGCGCAGACATGCCAAACTTTGAGTATAAAAATTCCAGAGTAAATGAAATTAATCCATTGATCCTTCTGGGGATTGTATGAAGGAAGTAAAAAATACTTCGGTGATCATTTGTGCATCCAATTATTGAGCAACTGTTGTGCTTCGCTCGTTCACACCCCATGATATTTCTCTAGGAAAAATTAAAATCGCGCGCGTTCGTACTTGCTAGCTCGTTTTCTCATGGGCTGGCAAAGCAGAGAAGGGGGAGGTAACCTTTCCCCCGTATGACGTCATACTGCATTGCACCGGGTGTATGATAGGGCCCTGAAATGGAAGTAGCATCACATCTTTTCTTCTGTATTGTGACGTACATCCGAGTGTACCGGATTATCGAAAAAGAAAAAATGTAAGGCGGGGACTTGGTTCTGTGCATCGGTTGTTGATTGGATGTGGAGAAGTGGCACTCAAAAGTGGATGCGAGTTTTAAAGCAGCACTAAGTAGGAATTCCGTTTTTGTCAAACAGCGACCCCTAGAGTCGCTGTGGAGTACTTGTACTGTCGTGAATAGCACTCACGCAGAGATGGCTCGCACTCACGGCCGGATCCCCTCCCCCTGTACACCGGTACCTGTTCAGTAGGATGGACGCTGTAACGAGTGGAAATAAGGTGTGGCCCCTTTAAGAGCTGCGCGCGCCCAACACCACATGTATACGGCGCCGGGTTATTTCTGTTTGAAGCTCATTTTATCAGAATTTTATCAGATCTGTTTTTTGCCGTAAAGCAATTCGTTACCTCGCGAGACCTGATATCACACGATACTTCCTAACACTGAGGCCGGCGGCCCAAAGTTGCAAGGGTGGTTTTGCGGGTCACAGGCACCAGGGGGGTGCGAGACGACCACCATTCAACACGAAATCAGTAATATAAACATTACAATGACTCCAAAGCTGTTCGGTTAAGGTAAAAAAGTTACTTAGTTCACCTTTAAAGTCGGCATGAAACGGAAGTTGCAACTCTTTTCCTCTTTATCATGCTGTATGTTTGAGTGAAATGACTTCTGGAACAAGATTTTGCCTGTGGGGAATTGATTGGACGGTTGTGGTTTGCTATTGGTGGATCTCATGTGAGTGACAGGTTATGAAGAGAAGAGATGTCGCTGCAAGAGGGAGGGGACATTATTCTAATTCAAGGTTGTGTGGCAAATAAAAAATAAAAAATGTGCATGGATGAATCATTTATAATAAACACTTCAATATTCCATTAAAGAAACACAGAGAAGTCCAGTTATGACATTTTTGACTAAACATCATAAGCTCGATAAAGCTTATGATGAAAAAAAAAAAAAAAGAATTATTGTGCATGGATGAAATGTTCTCAATAAGATCTTTAACATTTCGAAAATAGATGGGGTGAATTTTCATTTTTTAAAAGGGATGTTCACACACGGAGCGATATCCAGCTTAATTCTTAATCAGTGTTTCTGTATTTCTGCTGGCATGAGATGAAGAGAGCAGTTGGATTCGGGAAGGAAATATTCCATTCATTTTCTCCAAAGGGAAATTGATTTGAGCAATAACGTGTAAATCTTTCATAACAGAACAACATATGTATATTCAGAGGCATTGTGTGAACACATGATGATTATTGTGGTTCCAGACTAAATGTGAGCCTGCACTTACAGTACTCATCAAAAACAGGTTCAGTATTCCTCAAAAATGAATAAAAACAGAGAAATGCAAACTCACGATATTATGCAAAACTGCAATAATTAAATATGCTAAAGTACATAAAAGAAATGTACTTTATGTATTTAATCTCACTTTATGGAACAATGTCTTTGCTGCTGACCTTTGATGATCCATTTCAGCTGTACGAATAAGCAAAAATGCCTTTAGTTAAACATCACATTTGTATTGCTTATGTAAGAGTGTTAAAACTTCTTCTCCTGCATCCTATTTTTCTGTGATCTAGAATGGCAGAACAGTTGAAAGGTTTGTTTGAGCTGCGCCCTCTACTGTACAGGTGTGCATTTGTATTCACTTATACATTTGACTTTTGGTGTGAAAGGGCCTTTACATTTAGCCTGGTCCCACCAGACTCTCGTACATTTCATTTGTACAGAGAGTCTAGCCTCGCTCCATTGACAAGTGTTAACTTCCTTGTAGACGGGTACTCTGGGTAGATCCTATAGTTTTAAACTTCACCAGAGTCACTCTGGATCTGCCATAACCAATCGCTGACGTTTGCTCGTGACGTATGACGACTCAAACTAGCGCACGACATCAACGTCATCGTTCTCAGCCACTCCCTCTGTTCGCTGATTGGACCGGTAAAAAATTAGCCTGAGAAAACCCGCGAATATACCGCAAACCCAGACGACGTACTGAAGGAAAATGAAAATTGAGTGGAAGTGCGTAGGAGGGCGGAGCCAAGCTATTTTACATTTGCCAAATATATAACTTTTTTTTTTTTATTAATTTTTTTCTTAAGTGTCACGCCCCCTTTTTTGAATAAACATGAAAACGCACAATCCAAACTTAAATGGTTGTAATTCAAGAATGCTTTGGAATATAGATGTAAGATTGGTCTTGTTTTAAAGAAGACATTTGGCATATTTTTGTAGAAGTTAAATAAATTAAGAAAGTGAAACAGAAAAAAAGTTATAGTAGTTTGAGTTTCTGAAAATGTAAAATGTAAAAATTTAATTATTCATATTTTATATAAAATATATTTTTTCAAAACCTGGTGGACTCTAAAACTGCAAGAAAATCAAAGCCAAAACTCTGAACAAGTTGTGTTTCAAATTTTAGGTTAATATCTCAAAAAAAGAGCTTTTAGTGAAAGTGTGTTTGGGCGCAGTATCGAACGCGCAGTATCGAACGCTTCCACGCACAACCAGACTCCATTTCCACATGTGTTTTGAGTGATCTGAACCACTATTTCCACAATTTTCATACAATTTATGAAGTAGGCATCCTATTCAGAAGTAGTAAGGGAAGTTTGGCATATTTTGATATGAATTCAACCTCAATAATCACATAAAAGGAACACGCATGTGCGATAAAGCTCGCTGCCACATCACAAATGGTGAATCTATATTTTTTCTCTTTATATTTAAAAAATGTTCAGACCTTTTTTTCAAAAAAAAAAATGTAATGGATGTTGTCTTTTGAACTATTGGCATGAAAACAAACTGAGGTTTCTACCATTCTTTCATGATTTTCATGTTCATCACTATTTCAAAATAAAGGTCTAAACACGCCTTAGGAGAATGAAAATATTATTGTTGCAAATTGACAGATTGTAAGCTTTCAAATGATATACAGGTCCTTCTAAAAAAATTAGCATATTGTGATAAAGTTCATTATTTTCCATAATGTAATGATAAAAATTAAACTTTCATTTATTTTAGATTCATTGCACACCAACTGAAATATTTCAGGTCTTTTATTGTTTTAATACTGATGATTTTGGCATACAGCTCATGAAAACCCAAAATTCCTGTCTCAAAAAATTAGCATATTTCATCCGACCAATAAAAGAAGTGTTTTTAATACAAAAAAAAAAGTCAACCTTCAAATAATTATGTTCAGTTATGCACTCAATACTTGGTCGGGAATCCTCTTGCAGAAATGACTGCTTCAATGCGGCGTGGCATGGAGGCAATCAGCCTGTGGCACTGCTGAGGTGTTATGGAGGCCCAGGATGCTTCGATAGCGGCCTTAAGCTCATCCAGAGTGTTGGGTCTTGCGTCTCTCAACTTTCTCTTCACAATATCCCACAGATTCTCTATGGGGTTCAGGTCAGGAGAGTTGGCAGGCCAATTGAGCACAGTAATACCATGGTCAGTAAACCATTTACCAGTGGTTTTGGCACTGTGAGCAGGTGCCAGGTCGTGCTGAAAAATGAAATCTTCATCTCCATAAAGCTTTTCAGCAGATGGAAGCATGAAGTGCTCCAAAATCTCCTGATAGCTAGCTGCATTGACCCTGCCCTTGATAAAACACAGTGCACCAACACCAGCATCTGACATGGCACCCCAGACCATCACTGACTGTGGGTACTTGACACTGGACTTCAGGCATTTTGGCATTTCCTTCTCCCCAGTCTTCCTCCAGACTCTGGCACCTTGATTTCCGAATGACATGCAAAACTGAGCAACAGTCCAGTGCTGCTTCTCTGTAGCCCAGGTCAGGCGCTTCTGCCGCTGTTTCTGGTTCAAAAGTGGCTTGACCTGGGGAATGCGGCACCTGTAGCCCATGTCCTGCACACGCCTGTGCACGGTGGCTCTGGATGTTTCTACTCCAGACTCAGTCCACTGCTTCCGCAGGTCCCCCAAGGTCTGGAATCGGTCCTTCTCCACAATCTTCCTCAGGGTCCGGTCACCTCTTCTCGTTGTGCAGCGTTTTTTGGCACACTTTTTCCTTCCCACAGACTTCCCACTGAGGTGCCTTGATACAGCACTCTGGGAACAGCCTATTTGTTCAGAAATTTCTTTCTGTCTTACCCTCTTGCTTGAGGGTGTCAATGATGGCCTTCTGGACAGCAGTCAGGTCGGCAGTCTTACCCATGATTGCGGTTTTGAGTAATGAAACAGGCTGGGAGTTTTTAAAAGCCTCAGGAATCTTTTGCAGGTGTTTAGAGTTAATTAGTTGATTCAGATGATTAGGTTAATAGCTCGTTTAGAGACCCTTTTCATGATATGCTAATTTTTTGAGACAGGAATTTTGGGTTTTCATGAGCTGTATGCTAAAATCATCAGTATTAAAACAATAAAAGACCTGAAATATTTTAGTTGGTGTGCAATGAATCTAAAATATATGAAAGTTTAGTTTTTATCATTACATTATGTAAAATAATGAACTTTATCACAATATGCTATTTTTTTGAGATGGACCTGTATAGTTTGTCAAAAAAGTAAAAAAAGTCAAGCCCAGGTGAGAACAAAAATAACACAAATCCCTTTTGTTTGACTTTTTCCCCCACAGGCCGCCTGTCATAAAGAGCGCCACGTATCCCAGAAGGCCGTGTCCTTCATCCATGATGTTCTGATGGAGGTTTTGATCAGCTGGGCAGAACTGCCACACTTTCATTTTAATGAAGCTCTCTTTAGACCTTTTGAGCACATCATGCAGCTGGAGCTCTGCGACGAAGACGTCCAAGATCAGGTCTGATAAATCACATGACCACACCCTGAAGGATGGCTTAAACAAACATCAAGCATAGCGTCAGTTCTGGCAGGTCACGTTAGTCAAGCTCGCATCAGTGACTCTCAGCTGATCCTCTACTATAGGAATACGACTCTATCACTGTATTCATATATCACTCCTTCAGTATTATCAGCTGATCCTCTACTATAGGAATACGACTCTATCACTGTATTCATATATAACTCCTTCAGTATTATCAGCTGATCCTCTACTATAGGAATATGACTCTATCACTGTATTCATATATAACTCCTTCAGTATTATCAGCTGATCCTCTACTATAGGAATACGACTCTATCACTGTATTCATATATCACTCCTTCAGTATTATCAGCTGATCCTCTACTATAGGAATACGACTCTATCACTGTATTCATATATCACTCCTTCAGTATTATCAGCTGATCCTCTACTATAGGAATATGACTCTATCACTGTATTCATATATAACTCCTTCAGTATTATCAGCTGATCCTCTACTATAGGAATACGACTCTATCACTGTATTCATATATAACTCCTTCAGTATTATCAGCTGATCCTCTACTATAGGAATATGACTCTATCACTGTATTCATATATCACTCCTTCAGTATTATCAGCAGCGATCGCGTTCCTCAGGAGCGATTACCCTCCTCCCTCCCCAGCTCCTCCTGTCTCAGTCAGGATTTGCCCTTCTGATTCCCCTCGATTATGTTGTACATTAAAATATTGACATTAATGATATCTGCAATACATTCATGTTGGTTCTGTTCTGTTTACCCTAAGCGGGGTTATTGCTCTTATTCATGCTAGACTGCCCAGAACAGAACCACACCGCCAATCCTAACCGTATGCTAACTGTCAATCATATTTGACGCTAGTGGTCCTGACTGAACTGTCTAAGCGTGTAGATAACCCTTTAGTGTGTTAATGTCAGCATCTGTCTATGGCACTCAGGTGATAACATCCATTGGAGAGCTGGTGGAGATGTGTTCAGCTCAGATCCAGTCTGGCTGGAGGCCGCTGTTCAGCGCGCTCAGAACCGTGCATGGGAACAAAACCGATATGAAGGATTACCTGATAGGAGAATATTCCATGGGTCTGTGAAGTTTACTTTATTGTTAGTTATTTGTGATTTTTTTTTTCTCTGATTATGTTTTTATATTTCCTGCATTAATGGAAAACATGCATTATAGGGGTTTTACCTCACTGTGTTCTTGTATAGCGCAAACCCCCTTAACTGTTGCAATTTTTATATACCATATATATATATTTATATACACATATATATATATATATATACACACTTTTATATCAATACGCGTCAATAACAGCATTATGATAAGAGTCATCATGCATATTTCTACAGCACATTTAAACGAAAACAACAAACATGCATTTATAGTTCGATAGTTACAATTTATTTATAATATTACTTGAATATACAATAATTTCAAGTAATATTGTTCATTAGCATAACTATAGCCTTTTGATTGCACAGCAAATGTGCACGGTTAATAAAGACCTCACGGTTACAGGTGTGTATTTTGCAACCGCTTTCAAACGCAGCTTATGCAATAATAGTTTAGGGCGGAGCTATGTGTTTATCCAACCAATGGAGGACGGGGAACGTGAATTACAATTTTTGTACAACTTTATTTGGTGCCAACAGTGTGGGAGAAATATGTACAGTAACTTTACTATGTAATTTGTTTTTTCATGAAAAAAAAAATCCATCTTCTAAACCAATTATTTTCCCAAATACACTGATAAACTATAACAATGATTCTTATTTTAGAGTATACATTCACCATGCTTGTTACATCAGAAAAGTATCTCCAGCTACTGTGGCGTGTGTGTGTGTGTGTGGAGTGAGAGTAGTGTATGGAAGTAAAATAATCCCAAATGTTTTTGAAACAAAAAGCCTGTTGAATTGTACTACTTGAAAAAAATATACATTGCATTCACCCTGCTTGTATTTTAATGCATTGTATTTTTAGGGCTTGTATTTTTATAGGCTGAAATTTAGCATGGTTGAATATTTAAGCTGTGAATATTTCAAATCAAAACATTTCAAACACATTTTCATTAGTAAAATTTCAATAATCCATATTCACCTTTCATATTTCATTTCCCAAATATTCAAACTGATTAAAAATACAACCTATAATATTCAACAGGCGGTTTTCGGTCCATTTTATTTCGCTTTGCAAATTCGCCTCCACAAATTCAGTGGTTCAAATTCGACAGTAAATTCAACGTTGACATCCAGGAGCTGCAGGAAAAGTAGTAGATTACCGAGCACAATCTCCATCTGCTGTTAGTCGACCACACCAGCAGGGGGTGCAAGCGCGTGTTGTTGACGAGAACCAAGAGAAATATGTCAAATGTAACACTGGATCTGTACATCCGCATCGGGGGAATAACATTATCGTTCATGGTAGAGAAAGATGCATGTAGGCTACACAGGAAAAGTAATCGTGAACACTGAATTTCACATAAAACAGACGTCATAATAATAACAAATACACTTACATTTTTGTAAATAAGTTTTTATGAATGAATGGCTTGCTCTAACTGTTGCTCTGGTCTTCGTCAACAACACGCGCTTGCACCCCCTGCTGGTGTGGTCGACTAACAGCAGATGGATATTATGCTCGGTAATCTACTACTTTTCCTGCAGCTCCTGGATGTCAACGTTGAATTTACTGTCGAATTTGAACCACTGAATTTGTGGAAGCGAATTTGCAAAGCAAAATAAAATGGACCGAAAACCGCCTGTTGAATATTATAGGTTGTATTTTTAATCAGTTTGAATATTTGGGATATGAAATATGAAAGGTGAATATGGATTATTGAAATTTTACTAATGAAAATGTGTTTGAAATGTTTTGATTTGAAATATTCACAGCGTAAATATTTAACCATGCTAAATTTCAGCCTATAAAAATACAAGCCCTAAAAATACAATGCATTAAAATACAAGCAGGGTTAATGCAATGCATATTTTTTTCAAGTAGTACAATTCAACAGGCTTTTTGTTTCAAAAACATTTGGGATTATTTTACTTCCATAGTAGTGTGCAGCTGAAATTTCAACCAATGAATCGATCTGAAATGCATTTCTGCTAGGGATGGGCGATACCACTTATATTGTTTTCGATACGAGACCGATACTTTCAAGGCCAGTATCGTCGATATCGATATGATACCGATACCGATACTTCTAAACTGAACTTTTAAATTAGAAAATTTCTTAAATTATTGAATTACTAAGATTGGGTAATGATACCGACTAATATTATATTTTAAAGGCATTTTAACATTCAATACGCCTTAATTGGAATTTATTAGATTATATTTTTTTCACATGTGGTTACAATGTTTACTTATAGTGGTAACCATGGAAATCTACAAAATATTATAGGCCTAGTTGAACTATGATCACTGTAATGTTAATTTTCATAAGGGACTGCCAGTGACCGGCTGTTGCACCCATAAAATGCAACCTTTTTATTCTGACAGTGTATGATTTATATTAAAATTAGTTACATAATAGAACCATAAACTTTAAAAAAAAAATCGTAGTATCGATATTTTGATTTGAGTATCGATACTTTCGATACTTGACGTCAGTATCGATATATCGATACGCCCATCGCTAATTTCTGCTTCATTTGGTCCTTACGCAGGGAAGTCACAGGCGCCAGTGTTTGACGTCTTCGAAGCCTTCATTAACACGGACAACATCCAGGTGTTCGCCAACGCGGCCACTGACTACATCATGTGCCTTATGAAGTTTGTGAAAGGTTTAGGTGAGCTGCTCTTTGATTACCAGAAAATTGTTCACTTTAAATTAGAAATGCACTTTATATTAGATATTGTTCGACTTCGACTTTACATTTACGATAACAATATGCAGAACCTATTGTTTTAATTATTGTTTTAGTCCTTATTTTTGATACTATGACAAAACCATCAAACTTCAAATCTTGTGCATTTCTCATGATGGTTAATGTACATTTTTACAAACGAGCATTAAAAACTGTTTTAATAATGTTTCCTGATGAACACATAGTGGTGTAATGACATTGGGTGCTACTCTTAAAGATATTATATATTAAAAACCAATAACTGATTAAGTAGAAAAAGAAAAGGGAATATGGGAAAAAAACATTCAAACTGATTATGAGTCTCTATATTATGGAAGCTTGTTTCCGCCACAGAATAAAAAATAAAAAGGTAATTGTGACTTTTTATCTCAGAATTGTGTGTTATAGATCGCAATTGCGTGTTATAAAGTCAGAATTACGAGATATAAACTCGCAATTGCGAGAAAAAAAGTCAGAATTGCGAGTTCTGACTTTTTAACACGCGATTGCTACTTTATAACACGTAATTCTGACTTTATTTCTCAGAATTGCGAGATATATACTGGTGAAACTCGAAAAATTAGAATATGGTGCAAAAGTTAATTTATTTCAGGAATTCAACTTAAAAGGTGAAACTAATATATTATATAGACTCATTACATGCAAAGTGAGATATTTCAAGCTTTTATTTGTTATAATTGTGATGATTATGGCTTACAGATATGAAAACCCCAAATTCAAAATTAGAATATTGTGAAAAGGTTTTCATATCTGTAAGCCATAATTATCACAATTATAACAAATAAAAGCTTGAAATATCTCACTTTGCATGTAATGAGTCTATATAATGTATTAGTTTCACCTTTTAAGTTGAATTACTGAAATAAATGAGCTTTTGCACCATATTCTAATTTTTCGAGTTTCACCTGTAAAGTCAGAATTGCGAGATACACTGTAAAAAATATTTTAGCAATTTTGTTATTTCAACGTATTTTTTTGTGTAGAGATAACTAGATTGTCCAGACAACAAGAAATTTTAAGTTTTCTTGTCCTCAACTTATCGAAATAAGTTAGTTAAACAAAAAAAAAAAACCCATGCAAAAAGATAACACAAAATAATGAGTTAAGTTTTTTTACAGTGTATAAACTCGCAATTGTGAGACAAAAAGTCGCAATTATCTTTGTATATTATTACGTTCACAACTCGTTCACAACTATCTCTTCACTACTTGTATTATTATGTTATTCTGTGGCGGTAACAAGCGTCCGTACCACACAGTGAATGAGACGTGCTGTGTGTTATCCGTAGGAGAAGTGGACTATAAGGAGATCGGGGACTGTGTTCATGCCAGTGGATACAGCTCCACAGACCTGTGCCTGCCCGCCCTGGACTATCTGAGGAAATGCTCACAGGTGGGAAAGATGTACACATTTCTGGCCATAATAATAATAATAATAATAATAATAATATGTTTATTTTATATAGCGCCTTTCAAGAACCCAAGGCCGCTTCACAATGTAATACAAATAACAAACAAATAGCAAACAAACAACAAGTGAACCATGGACCATAAACCATGTACACACTTTCAAACCTTTTTGTATTGTGAATTTGGGTCAAAGAATGATTTTTGCATTCAAAAAGAATAACATGTAGTTTGGTGTTTTTTATGGATTGTTGTTTTGCAGCTGCTCGCCAGGATCTATAAGATGCCAACCAAGCCGGTTTTCTTGGGTGCGCGTCTGGCCAGTCTCCCGATGAGAGCGCAGGAGAGATCCGTGAGCAGCGAGGAGGGCATGGACTGTGTTTTAGCAGAGTTTGACGACGATACAGGTCATTTATTTATTTCATTTTTGAGGTATCATTCATATCAAGATGACACAAATGATACGGGTTGAAAATTTCATGTTTACATAGTTTTAGTGTCAGTACTACATTAAACTACTATATATCATTTATAATAATGCAATGGGGGATATTTGTGGGTCCTGATAAAGCCAAATGTCTTGTTACCAGTAAAAGTGGCCTACATTATTATAAATATATCTAGTCAGTGACAGAGAAAGCATATTCGTCTAAAATAATTCTGTGTTTTCAGCTTCAGAATCATGAATATTGTTATTCTGGTGTCTCTATTGTCCAGCTTTGGGTTTCCAGCACCAAGTCCAAGACTATTCATTTACACACACGATGTAATATCAAATTTAGCATTTTAGTCAACAATAAATTTTTTGTTAATCTTTTACCATATGTCTTGGAGTGAGTTCTGTATCGCGGTATGTATCAAATCGTGACATGAGGGTATCGTTACACACCTAGTGAAGTGTGCAGGTCTGATCCAGGTGTGTGTGTGTGTGTGTGTGTGTGTGTGCAGGTCTGATCCAGGTGTGTGTGTGTGTGTGTGTGTGTGTGTGCAGGTCTGATCCAGGTGTGTGTGTGTGTGTGTGTGTGTGTGCAGGTCTGATCCAGGTGTGTGTGTGTGTGTGCAGGTCTGATCCAGGTGTGTGTGTGTGTGTGTGCAGGTCTGATCCAGGTGTGTGTGTGTGTGTGTGTGCAGGTCTGATCCAGGTGTGTGTGTGTGTGTGTGTGTGTGTGTGTGTGCAGGTCTGATCCAGGTGTGTGTGTGTGCAGGTCTGATCCAGGTGTGTGTGTGTGTGTGTGTGTGTGTGTGTGTGTGTGCAGGTCTGATCCAGGTGTGTGTGTGTGTGTGTGTGTGTGTGCAGGTCTGATCCAGGTGTGTGTGTGCAGGTCTGATCCAGGTGTGTGTGTGTGTGTGTGTGTGTGTGTGCAGGTCTGATCCAGGTGTGTGTGTGTGCAGGTCTGATCCAGGTGTGTGTGTGTGTGTGCAGGTCTGATCCAGGTGTGTGTGTGTGTGTGTGTGTGTGCAGGTCTGATCCAGGTGTGTTGTGTGTGTGTGTGTGTGTGCAGGTCTGATCCAGGTGTGTGTGTGTGCAGGTCTGATCCAGGTGTGTGTGTGTGTGTGTGTGTTTGTGCAGGTCTGATCCAGGTGTGTGTGTGTGTGTGTGTGTGTGTGCAGGTCTGATCCAGGTGTGTGTGTGTGCAGGTCTGATACAGGTGTGTGTGTGTGTGTGTGTGTGTGTGTGCAGGTCTGATCCAGGTGTGTGTGTGTGTGTGTGTGCAGGTCTGATCCAGGTGTGTTGTGTGTGTGTGTGTGCAGGTCTGATCCAGGTGTGTGTGTGTGTGTGTAGGTCTGATCCAGGTGTGTTGTGTGTGTGTGTGTGCAGGTCTGATCCAGGTGTGTTGTGTGTGTGCAGGTCTGATCCAGGTGTGTGTGTGTGTGTGTGTGCAGGTCTGATCCAGGTGTGTTGTGTGTGTGCAGGTCTGATCCAGGTGTGTTGTGTGTGTGCAGGTCTGATCCAGGTGTGTGTGTGCAGGTCTGATCCAGGTGTGTGTGTGTGTGCAGGTCTGATCCAGGTGTGTTGTGTGTGTGCAGGTCTGATCCAGGTGTGTGTGTGCAGGTCTGATCCAGGTGTGTGTGTGTGTGTGTGTGTGTGTGTGTGCAGGTCTGATCCAGGTGTGTGTGTGTGTGTGTGTGTGTGTGTGTGCAGGTCTGATCCAGGTGTGTGTGTGTGTGTGTGTGCAGGTCTGATCCAGGTGTGTGTGTGTGTTTGTGCAGGTCTGATCCAGGTGTGTGTGTGTGTGTGTGTGCAGGTCTGATCCAGGTGTGTGTGTGTGTGTGCAGGTCTGATCCAGGTGTGTGTGTGTGTGTGTGTGTGTGTGCAGGTCTGATCCAGGTGTGTGTGTGTGTGTGTGTGTGTGTGTGTGCAGGTCTGATCCAGGTGTGTGTGTGTGTGTGTGTGTGTGTGCAGGTCTGATCCAGGTGTGTGTGTGTGCAGGTCTGATCCAGGTGTGTGTGTGTGTGTGTGTGTGTTTGTGCAGGTCTGATCCAGGTGTGTGTGTGTGTGTGTGCAGGTCTGATCCAGGTGTGTGTGTGTGTGTGCAGGTCTGATCCAGGTGTGTGTGTGTGTGTGTGTGTGTGTGTGCAGGTCTGATCCAGGTGTGTGTGTGTGTGCAGGTCTGATCCAGGTGTGTGTGTGTGTGTGCAGGTCTGATCCAGGTGTGTGTGTGTGTGTGTGTGCAGGTCTGATCCAGGTGTGTGTGTGTGTGTGTGTGTGTGTGTGTGTGTGTGTGCAGGTCTGATCCAGGTGTGTTGTGTGTTTGTGTGTGCAGGTCTGATCCAGGTGTGTTGTGTGTGTGTGTGTGTGCAGGTCTGATCCAGGTGTGTGTGTGTGTGTGCAGGTCTGATCCAGGTGTGTGTGTGCAGGTCTGATCCAGGTGTGTGTGTGTGTGCAGGTCTGATCCAGGTGTGTTGTGTGTGTGTGTGTGTGCAGGTCTGATCCAGGTGTGTGTGTGTGTGTGCAGGTCTGATCCAGGTGTGTGTGTGCAGGTCTGATCCAGGTGTGTGTGTGTGTGTGTGTGCAGGTCTGATCCAGGTGTGTGTGTGTGTGTGTGTGTGCAGGTCTGATCCAGGTGTGTTGTGTGTGTGTGTGTGCAGGTCTGATCCAGGTGTGTTGTGTGTGTGTGTGTGTGTGTGTGTGCAGGTCTGATCCAAGTGTGTGTGTGTGTGTGTGCAGGTCTGATCCAGGTGTGTGTGTGTGTGTGTGAGGGTCTGATCCAGGTGTGTGTGTGTGTGTGTGTGCAGGTCTGATCCAGGTGTGTTGTGTGTGTGTGTGTGCAGGTCTGATCCAGGTGTGTGTGTGCAGGTCTGATCCAGGTGTGTGTGTGTTTGTGCAGGTCTGATCCAGGTGTGTGTGTGTGTGTGTGTGTGTGTGTGCAGGTCTGATCCAGGTGTGTGTGTGTGTGTGCAGGTCTGATCCAGGTGTGTGTGTGTGTGTGTGTGCAGGTCTGATCCAGGTGTGTGTGTGTGTGTGTGTGCAGGTCTGATCCAGGTGTGTGTGTGTGTGTGCAGGTCTGATCCAGGTGTGTGTGTGTGTGTGTGCAGGTCTGATCCAGGTGTGTGTGTGTGTGTGTGTGTTTGTGCAGGTCTGATCCAGGTGTGTGTGTGTGTGTGTGTGTGTGTGTGCAGGTCTGATCCAGGTGTGTGTGTGTGTGCAGGTCTGATCCAGGTGTGTGTGTGTGTGTGTGCAGGTCTGATCCAGGTGTGTGTGTGTGTGTGCAGGTCTGATCCAGGTGTGTGTGTGTGTGTGCAGGTCTGATCCAGGTGTGTTGTGTGTGTGTGTGTGTGTGCAGGTCTGATCCAGGTGTGTGTGTGTGTGTGTGTGTGTGCAGGTCTGATCCAGGTGTGTTGTGTGTTTGTGTGTGCAGGTCTGATCCAGGTGTGTTGTGTGTGTGTGTGTGTGTGCAGGTCTGATCCAGGTGTGTGTGTGTGTGTGCAGGTCTGATCCAGGTGTGTGTGTGCAGGTCTGATCCAGGTGTGTGTGTGTGTGCAGGTCTGATCCAGGTGTGTTGTGTGTGTGTGTGTGTGTGTGTGTGTGCAGGTCTGATCCAGGTGTGTGTGTGTGTGTGTGTGCAGGTCTGATCCAGGTGTGTGTGTGCAGGTCTGATCCAGGTGTGTGTGTGTGTGTGTGTGCAGGTCTGATCCAGGTGTGTGTGTGTGTGTGTGTGCAGGTCTGATCCAGGTGTGTTGTGTGTGTGTGTGTGTGCAGGTCTGATCCAGGTGTGTTGTGTGTGTGTGTGTGTGTGTGTGCAGGTCTGATCCAGGTGTGTGTGTGTGTGTGTGTGTGTGTGTGCAGGTCTGATCCAGGTGTGTGTGTGTGTGTGTGCAGGTCTGATCCAGGTGTGTGTGTGTGTGTGCAGGTCTGATCCAGGTGTGTTGTGTGTGTGTGTGTGCAGGTCTGATCCAGGTGTGTGTGTGTGTGTGTGTGTGTGCAGGTCTGATCCAGGTGTGTTGTGTGTTTGTGTGTGCAGGTCTGATCCAGGTGTGTTGTGTGTGTGTGTGTGTGTGTGTGTGTGCAGGTCTGATCCAGGTGTGTGTGTGTGTGCAGGTCTGATCCAGGTGTGTGTGTGCAGGTCTGATCCAGGTGTGTGTGTGTGTGTGTGTGCAGGTCTGATCCAGGTGTGTTGTGTGTGTGTGTGTGTGTGTGTGCAGGTCTGATCCAGGTGTGTGTGTGTGTGTGTGTGTGTGTGTGCAGGTCTGATCCAGGTGTGTTGTGTGTGTGTGTGTGTGTGTGCAGGTCTGATCCAGGTGTGTTGTGTGTGTGTGTGTGTGTGCAGGTCTGATCCAGGTGTGTGTGTGTGTGTGTGTGTGCAGGTCTGATCCAGGTGTGTTTGTGTGTGTGTGTGTGTGTGCAGGTCTGATCCAGGTGTGTGTGTGTGTGTGTGTGCAGGTCTGATCCAGGTGTGTGTGTGTGTGTGTGTGTGTGTGCAGGTCTGATCCAGGTGTGTGTGTGTGTGTGTGCAGGTCTGATCCAGGTATGTGTGTGTGTGTGTGTGTGTGTGCAGGTCTGATCCAGGTGTGTGTGTGCAGGTCTGATCCAGGTGTGTGTATGTGTGTGCAGGTCTGATCCAGGTGTGGATCCTCCTGTTGGAGCAGCTGACTGCAGCCGTGTCGAACTGTCCTCGACAGCATCAGCCGCCGACACTCGAGCTGCTGTTTGAGCTTCTGCGGGAGGTCACCCAGATCCCAGGTAAACCGCCTGTCAATAACACTAGTACTCACAAGTAAAGGCCATGTGTCCACCAAAGCGTTTTTTCCGTTGAGACGTTTCGTTGCTATGATACAGAATATCCACAGCACAGTTTACTTGTAACTGATATCGCAGATAATTTGTTTCATACTAAAAATACATTTTTCATCCATTTTGTTCGGTTAGCTCTGCCGGTTGATGTCGTTGTACATAAAGAATGTTGTGACAGTTGGTCGGTGTGGTATTAGCCCCGCCCCTCCTCCACTGATTGGACGGTTGGGTAAAAAGTGACAGTGATGAGTGCTGAGTTTTACCCAAAGTTGAACATTCTTCAACTCTCGGCGACCAGTAAAAAACGCTGGGCGCTCAGCGCTTCAGCGTGAAAAAAACGCTCAACGCCTCGTTATGGGCCTTTCACACAGGACGCTCCCATTGAAAACAATTGAAAAAATACGGCAGGTGCATGAAAAAACGCTTTGGTGGACACACGGCCTTAAAGTGACAGCAGCTCCCGTCTCTATAATAACACTAATCAAACAACAAAAGACAAAGAGAAAATTCACTCCTTCTTGACTGAATAACTTTTGTAACTATATTTGTAATGTATATTTTATTTATAAAGTGCAGTGTTAAGTGTTCTCTAGCGGTTGATCTTTGTTCATGATATTCAGCTGTATTAAATGTTTTGCATTAAGACTAAATGTGAATGATATCTAAGTTTTTTTTTTTTTTTTCATTACTGTAATCGAAATTAGGAATCGATAAGCAGAATGAATCAAAATAGGAATAATAAAATAATAAAAAATAATGAAATAATAAAATTCAAACGATTCCCAACCGTACTCACGATACAGATCCAGAACAAACCCACAGTGGCTACAACTGAGCTCGATCCCAATGAAATTTCTTCCTTTCCTAATCCGATCGAGAGAACATGTAAACACTTGATCGGATTGAAAACCGAAACTGAAGGACTGCGCATGTGCACTGACGTTAATAGCGTATGATGCATGTCACGAGCTGTTCTTCCTGTTGAATAAAGTGTCGTATAAATGAGTGTCCCGTCATTCTATAATTCTCCTTTCTCTGCGTCTGTGAAGTGGAGCAGGACAACGGCCCACCAGTCCTGGTTTCAGACTCTCATCCTCAGACGACTGCGTGTTTACTGCGGGATAAATATAATCATCACGGTTCATGTACTCGTTGTCTTTTGACCAGAAATGGATCAATATTAAAGGGTTAGTTCACCCAAAAATGAAAATGATGTAATTAATGACTCTCTTTCATGTCGTTCCAAGCCCGTAAGACCTCCGTTCATCTTCAGGACACAGTTTAAGATATTTTAGATTTAGTCCGAGAGTTTTCAGCAGCGTCTTACGTCAGCAGCGGCACTGAACGCGGATCCACAACAGAACCAGAATACACACACACACACACACACACACTCCAGACACACGTCAGCAGCGTCTTACGTCAGCGGCGGCACTGAACGCGGATCCACAACAGAACCAGAATACACACACACACACACACACACACACCAGACACTCGACAGCAGCGTCTTACGTCAGCGGCGGCACTGAACGCGGATCCACAACAGAACCAGAATACACACACACACACACACACACACTCCAGACACACGTCAGCAGCGTCTTACGTCAGCGGCGGCACTGAACGCGGATCCACAACAGAACCAGAATACACACACACACACACACACACACACACCAGACACACGTCAGCAGCGTCTTACGTCAGCGGCGGCACTGAACGCGGATCCACAACAGAACCAGAATACACACACACACACACACACACACACCAGACACTCGACAGCAGCGTCTTACGTCAGCGGCGGCACTGAACGCGGATCCACAACAGAACCAGAATACACACACACACACACACACACACACACCAGACACATGTCAGCAGCGTCTTACGTCAGCAGCGGCACTGAACGCGGATCCACAACAGAACCGGAATACACACACACACACACACACACACACACACCAGACACACGTCAGCGGCGGCACTGAACGCGGATCCACAACAGAACCAGAATACACACACACACACACACACACACCAGACACATGTCAGCAGCGTCTTACGTCAGCAGCGGCACTGAACGCGGATCCACAACAGAACCCGAATACACACACACACACACACACACACACACACCAGACACACGTCAGCGGCGTCACTGAACGCGGATCCACAACAGAACCGGAACACAATACAATGCTGAATAAAGTCGTAGTTTTTGTTATTTTTGGACCAAAATGTATTTTCGATGCTTCAACACACTCTAACTAACCCACTGATGTCACATGGACTACTTTGATGATGTCTTTATTTCCTTTCTGGACAAGGACAGTATACCGTACACACATTTACAATGGAGGGACAGAAAGCTCTCGGACTAAATCTAAAATATCTTAAACTGTGTTCTGAAGATGAACGGAGGTCTGACGGGCTTGGAGCGACATGAGGGAGAGTCATTAATGACATCATTTTCACTTTTGGGTGAACTAACCCTTTAAGCCTGCTGTTTACAAATAAAGAACCAGTGTATGAGAATGGTTATAATGCTCAAACAGCGGGAAACTCTATATTCGTGCAGTGAGCATTTGAAGCTTGTGACACATCAACCCGATCACGTGTTTAGCGTTCATGTAAACACTACGTTCAGATTCATCAATCGGATTGAATTCAGTCCTATTGAAACAGAAGTTGTGCATGTGAAGTAGCCAGTGTGCTCTTCCTCCTCCTCCTCCTCCTCCTCCACAGGACCGGGGTTTGCCATCTTCTCTGTCATCCAGCTGCTTCTCCCGGTCATGTCTCTGTGGCTCCAGCGCAGTCACGGCGAGCACTCGTACTGGGACATCGCGGCGGCAAACTTCAAGCACGCCATCGGACTGTCCTGTGAACTGGTGGTGGAACACATTCACAGCTTCATACATTCAGGTAAAACTCTCAAATCAGTAATAGTTTTGATGGATGCGGATTGTAATCAAGCTAAAGAGTAAGCCCACGTGAGTCTGATATATTAATGCGCAAACAAAGTGTGTATGTGCGCTCTCGACACACTGATTGGACACATTTCAGTTCATTCACGTCGTTTCCACACACATTCAGGATCATGTTCTCATCTGTCATGTGTTGCTGAGTTTAGTAATTCTGAATGCATCCGTGTAGTGTAGGTTAATGCAGTCAAGGCGTTCGGTTTAGGTTGTTATTTTTGGCGTCTCCATGTGGTCCTGTATACAGTGCTTTTATTTAAACAACAATAATTCGTTTTTCTGAATTGCTAAAACACATTTCTTGAAACCATCACTCACTTTTTCTCAAAATCTTGACTCAAAACCATTTTATCTGTATATATACAAAAAGTTTACAATTTACAAAATGAATTGTTTCGCATTGCAGTAATGAGAATTATTGGCGGAATTAATTCTATAAACTGAAATAAAATGAAATGTAAAACAGGCGTTTGCTCTTGACAGGTTTCTTGAGATCCAGCCTACTAATACCTGATGTGTGCAATATGTGCCATGATATTTAATACAGATGTGCAGGAGTTTTAAGTTGGTGACGACTTTAAAGTGTGAAATTGTGATGTGTGTGTATAACTGTAAATTGAATGACTTTATTTTTTTGTAGATATTGGCTATGAGAATCTGATTAATCTGATGCTGAAAGATCTCTTCAAACTGCTGGTGTCCTGTGTGGCAGAACCAGCCGAGACCATCTCCAGAGTGGGCTGCTCCTGTATCAGGTGTGTGTGTGTGTGTGTGTGTGAGTGAGTAAGTGAGTGTTTGTGTGATTGAATGAGTTTGTTTGTTTGTTTGTTTGTTTGTTTGGGTGTGTGTGAGTTTGTGAGTGTGTGTTTGAGTTTGGGTGTATGTGTGTATGAGTTTGTGTGTGTGTGAATGAGTGTGTGTGTGTGTGTGTGTGTGTTTTGAGTTTGTGAGTGAACGAGTTTGGGTATGTGTGTATGAGCAAAACAAGTCATTTTATGGTTTCCTTCCCCCCCCCTCCCTCCCTCCCTCCCTAGCCAGTTAGATAAACAAATAAACCAAATAAGTACAAAATAATTAAAAATAATAATAATAATTAAATAAAAAAAAAATAAAAAAAGGGGGAAGTTGCCGACACCCAGGACGCTGTGCCAGGTTGCTAGGATTCATGGATCAGCAGGGGGGTGGTGATGGCGCAGTGGATAGGACACATGCCTTTGGTGTGAGAGACCCGGGTTCGAATGATTGACGAGGTAGGAACCTATGCAGACAGATACCAAATACGCCACTACAGTGACATTTTCCTAACGGAAAGTCGGTTTACATAATTTATTAGTGGTTTCCAATGAGAATAAAATGTATCAGTTGAGCCCCTGAGAGTAAACTTTATCTTTTCAAGTTTAAAAAAAAAACAATGCATCACATAACCAGGCTTTAAGCGGCGGTGGTAAGGGTGACTTCCATAGAGTTAGAATTTTCCGACAAGCAATTAGAGAGGTAAAGGAAATAACATTTGTTTGAGTTGTTGTCAATTTGAGTCCGTCCGGAGGCCTGCCAAAAATCACTAAATGGGGGGAAGGACAGATCCTCAGCGACAAAATCTTTGAGATTGCATCAAAATATAACTGCCAAAAGTTGAACAAATTGGGGCATGACCAGAACATATGGGTCAAATCACAAGGGGTCTGAGAACATCTATTACATCCCTCATCCGGGCCACCCGGATAAATCTTGGCAAGCCTGGCCTTGCTAAAGTGAATCCTATGTACCACTTTAAATTGAATAAGACTAAACCTAGCACAGCTGGAGGAAGAATTGACTGCTCGCAAGGCTTTTTCCCAAAAGTCATCCGACAAGGAAATCTGCAGTTCGTTCTCCCAGCTGGTCCTAATTTTATTGACAACAGAATCAGAAGATGGGGAAAGTAGGTTATAGAAGTAAGAAATATGGCCTTTGGATAAAGTCTCAGCCTTACTAATTAGATCTGTGCCATTAAGGGGGTGGGATTTGAGGGAATTGAGGGGAGTGGGTCCTAGCGAAATCCCATAACTGGAAGTATCTTAGGAAATCAGAGTCGCTAAAATTAAAGGTTGTACGTAAAACAGTCATTAACGTATATATCGCTGAGATATCGGAGGCCATTCCTAGCGAAAACCTTGAATCTAAGGTCGATTTTAGCAGGAAGGAATAAATGGTTACTGCCAATAGGAGTTGTAGCCTATAAATTTTGATACAGAATTTTGTTTTATTTTATCACTTCGGGGTACGCGAACCGAAATTCACAACGCTTTATCTGTAGAGTGGGAAAGGGATCCTCCATAGGGAGAGGATAGTTGACACTTCAGCACTGCATCGTCATCGGGTCCAGGAGAATCTCCTTCGTCAGATCTGACACGGCCTGGATCCGGCAGGCTGCAGGAAAACCTCGGGATAAACAAAGACACTAATATTAGCGTAGATGCCATTCTTCTTATGATGTAACGAGTACATCTGGATTTAAGGGAAGTGTTCCCAGTTCCGGCTGACCTAATCTATGCAGCCTAACATTGAATTTATAGAAGTCTATAATGTATTATGTGTATGCTAGGTCAAAGAGATGTGTTTTTAGTCTAGCTTTGAACTGACAGTTGACATCGTGCACTAAGACTGACGGAAAATGTAAAGTTGCGATTTTCTAGGCTGATATGGCTAGGAACTATCCTCTCATTCCTGCGTAATAATCAAGAAACTTCACTGCCGTACCATGAGAGCAGCAGGCGTAATGATATGACGCAGCGCCTGAAAATAGGCCACCTTCCGTCAACACAACGGAACTATTTTCAGGCGCTGCGTCATATCATTACGCCTGCTGCTCTCATGGTACGGCAGTGAAGTTTCTTGATTATTACGCAGGAATGAGAGGATTTCCGTCGGTCTTAGTGCACGATGTAACTACAGAAGAGTCGAGTTTTAAATAGGAAAAATATCGAAACTCTTTGGTAATTTTTTTTTTAGAAATGCTAATGGTCTTGTCCACTCCAATGATGTATGCTAAGCTATGCTAAAAGTGGTACCGTCAGACCCGGAGATCGGCTGAATGGTTTCAAAAACGGTAAAACTGAACAGTTTAACTCTGGGGGAGTTGTAAAATGAGCCTATTTCCAAAAAAAGGGGAGTATCCCTTTAATGCGAAGGATGTTCGAAAAAATAGACAGCATGATTATTCTTACAAAACCTTTCAAGCTCAGTGACAAAGTCCATCCAAGCATCAGATGCTTAATGTCAAACTTCTCAAATTACTCTACCGTGTGACAATCACTCATTCAAAATTCATTGAAGAAGGCTTGAAGTTACGCTGCAAAATATGATTAGATTAGTTCATTATGTTTTTAGTATATTATTAGTTTATGTCTCCAGTATAGTATCAGTGGATATAATGTGTTGTGTGTGATTGGCAGGTATGTTCTGGTGAGCGCAGGGCCTGTCTTCACGGAGGAGATGTGGAGGTTAGCATGCTGTGCCCTGCAGGACGCTTTCTCTGCTACCCTGGAGCCTGTGAAGGTGACGCTCGTAATAACATTACTGAAGTCTCCACTGTCCACAGGTCTTGCATGAGCACTGACAGAGACCTGTTCTTACTAACCAGGGTCAGCGCAAAGTCATTTTCGTGGAAACAGATGCTAAGCCACGAGGCCACAACTGTGCTTGCCGAGTGTAAATGGTTTGCCTATACATAGTAGCTTAATTGGACAATAGCAATAGAAGTAGACAATAGAAATACATAATTTTTACATGAAAATCAGGGCTTGAGCGTTTTACTATAGATGTGTGCCAATTGTAAAATGTATTTAGGAGCATGTGTGAATAAAAACATCCCCATGGGTTCGTAAAAAGTGTAAAAGTTTTATGAATATTTAAGGTTGCAAAAAGTCTTAAATTTTGTAACAAATGTGTTAATTATAATTTAAAGAGGTCTTAAATTTTGGGGATGGAAAACATGAATCAGCCTAATTAATTATTTAATTGATTATTACACCTAAAAGGCTATGATTAAATTAAAAAAAAAATATATATATATATATATATATATATATATATGTGAGCGCTGCACGTTCAGTCCAAACGTGGTGCTGTTGTGCGCTTTCAGAGCCGTTCGCAATCCTGCACATTTACATTAATAGATCGACATTAATAGATTTACTCTTAAATTAATTATGGCAATGTTTACATTATGGTGTTTATATTGAAATAGGTTGTAAGAGTGAATTTCTTAGTCTTTCATTGCTTTGAAATACCAATAATAACCAGAGGAAAAAAGCCTAAAATACACCATGACTCTTATTTTGATATATGCATAAGAGACTTATTTTAAAAACATTATCTTACAAATCTCACCGATCCAAAACCTTTGACTGGTAGTGTATATATGGATATTATTTGGCACTGTGAACACAGCACTGCCGCTGTAACTGGGTTAGCCTGCGCTGATCACGTTCTCCACACCGCCTCGGGATGAAGATAAGAGTAGGGGGAAAACTTCAGAATAATGTTCATGAGTTCATTCATGATGTGGTGTGAAAAACACACGTCATCCGTGACGTCCGAGCTCATGCGCACTGCGGTAATAATGCGGTTTAGGTGTTTACATGCCTGTTTATTGCGATTAAAATCAGCGTACACCACATATCTTAATGTGATTATGAGCTTAATCTCAGTTTGATTGAGGTATTGTGTTTTCATGAGGTTTAATCACATTATTGCCAAAATCCCATTATAATCGCATTATGAGTGTGCCTGTAAGGAAAGACCTTTATTAGGAAAGAACAATCAATTTTTCATTACACCCTTAAAGGGTTAGTTCACCCAAAAATGATGTCATTAATGACTCTCCCTCATGTCGCTCCAAGCCCGTCAGACCTCCGTTCATCTTCGGGACACAGTTTAAGATATTTTAGATTTAGTCCGAGAGCTTTCTGTCCCTCCATTGTAAATGTGTGTACGGTATACTGTCCTTGTCCAGAAAGGAAATAAAGACATCATCAAAGTAGTCCATGTGACATCAGTGGGTTAGTTAGAGTGTGTTGAAGCATCGAAAATACATTTTGGTCCAAAAATAACAAAAACTTGGACTTCATGACATCATTTTCATTTTTGGGTGAACTAACCCTTGTTGCTCTGTGCCTAACATAACTAGCTGCTAATGCTAACCACTAACCAGTTCATCTTTCATGAGTGTTCATGACATTAAAAGTGAGATTTAAGAATGGTCCGTAGAGTTGAGCTTTCTACATCTATGCAAGGCAAGGCAAGTTTATTTATATAGCACATTTCATACACAATGGTAATTCAAAGTGCTTTACATAGAAGAAATTAAAATAATCAAAAGAAATAAGAATATTTTAAACCGTTTAGAATAAATAATTAAATAAAATGCAGTAAAAGCAGTCGGACGAACAGTGGCACAGTGCTCATGCAGTGAATGCACAGCTAAACAAGTGTGTTTAGACTTTGTGAGGCTCACACAAGCTGTTTCTGAGCCGATGAAAGTGAAGTGCTTGTCAGACAGGCATGAAAACAAGAGTCATGGAAAGATTTCGGAAAATCGCATTCCTGCTACATCGGTTTGAACATGAAAATTCATTGTTACTGCGTATTTAAACACATGCTCTGCAATAGATTGAGGCGTAATGCTCTGGAAGTGTTCGGCCACATGTGGTCTTCGCCGTCTCCACTGATGTTCAGGGTGTAATCCTCTCTGAGGATTAGTGTTGTGCTATTTTCCGGAAAGAAGTAAAATGGTGCTACCGTCAGAAACTGGAATACACATGTGTAAACTTAATGCTTTCTGAGAATAACAAAATCACGAGACTTTAGATTGCAATAATCTGAATGTATTTCTTATTTGGCAATCAAGTTTCCCAAAGGCTGTGCCAGTAAGCCACTGTTTTGCTTCTGAAACAACACTGCCTCCCTCAACCAATGAGAGTTGGACCGGCACAATCTGTTTGTCTGATCAATGGCAGGATGAGGAGGGTTTTTCATTATTATTATTTTTTCATTTGGTGCTGCAGATGGAAGAAAAAATATTGACCTTTTAAGCCGTAAAAATGCTCATAGGCAGAGGGGATTGATTCATTTCCACGAATCAGTTCATTCAAACATTGGGAATCTACTCGGCTACAGTGGCTTTGTGTTTGAAATGATGGATAAATAAAATCGGCTTTTAAGCCACATCAAAACTAGTACATTTACATTGAATATTATCAAAAGGCTGAACATTATTGGGGTATTTATTTAAGCTATATCATCCAACCTGAGACTAGAGATGGCGAACACTAGTGAATCTGGTGTACAGAATCAAAGGTTTTCCTTGTATGATTTCACTAAGACACACACACACACACACACACACACACACAGAGAGATCCTGCTTACATGCTGATGCTCTTTTGCAGTTATAAAGCTGCTGTTATAAGACATGTTGATATAGGTCACGCACAGAGTACTGACAGATGCAAGAGCTTTCGAGCACTTAAAGAGCTTGTTCTCATTCTGTACGGCGTTTCTAATGGAGAGAGGATTAATGTCATGTGCATATAAACCAGTGCAAGCTTTGATTTGCATTGCAAGTTTCATCCAAATGTTGAGGAAGAAAATAGAAGACATTTATTTAAAGGACAAGTTCGGTATTTTACACTTAAAGCCCTGTTTTAAGATCGTTTCTGATGAAATAAAACGGTCCAAATTTTAATCTTAACCGTTCTATTTCATCAGAAATGATCTTAAAACAGGGCTTTAAGTGTAAAATACCGAACTTGTCCTTTAAATCTATTTATTTTTAATATAATATACACCGTAGTGGCCAAAATGATGTCTGGAGGAGATATTTGTTTTTAATGACCCTACAAGTTCGATTAAACCATCAAAATATGAGGAAAATATGTTATATTTGTTTTAATATCTTCAGTATGAGGGAAGACCAAACCCCAAGCTTGGTTAAGGTATTTATCTGACAAAAGGCTTTGGCAAAAAAGCCAAACAACAGCTACAGATTTTATTTTACTATGCAAAAAAATCCATAGAAAAACTAAAAGCTCAAAGGAAAAACAATACATTAACTAGCCTAGTCATACACAATAGTAGTATTAACATAAACCATGTGTCAAAAAAGGTGTTTTATGACTTTGATTTATGGCTCTGAGGTTCCCCTGTCTCTGATTTATGATGGGTCGCTGACAGGCTCCGGTATGTCTAGGCTGCGCGACGCCATGTGACATCCTCCTGCGGTGACATCCTGGCCGTAGGTGTAAAAGAAAGGTGTCTGTCCCTTGGCCTTTCGGGTTTATTGGCCGTCTACCTGCGCGAGATGTTGTGTCGTTGTGTATTCTGTCTGCTGGGGCGGCCCGTTTTCACACTTCGCCAAAACCTGCGTGTATAAATGTGTGTTGAACGCGAGCACAGTCACTGAAGCGTACTAGTGTGTCGTGTCTCGTGACAAGCATCACCGCTGTTTATTCTCAAACTATTTTCCAAGCCATATTGTGTTGTTGGAATCGTGAGTGCAAGAAGATGGAATCCTGTTCTAACAGTAAGTGTTTTTTATTATTTAGCAACATGTTTAAGAAACATTATTTTTGTTTACGAGCGTCGCTGTTGTATTGCTTACTTAAGGTTTTATCTGCCCGCTTCAGATCGTGACAGCTTGAGTCTCTTCGATCTTGTTGAGGAGATTAATTTCCTAAATCAAGCCGGCGGTACGTATAATTATGTTTAAATGTTGCATACGTTGTGTGTGTGTGTGTGTTTGTGTGCGTGTGTGTGACGGATGATGTTTTGTTTTGTTTTCGCCAGGAGGCGTGGCTAGACCTAGCACAGCTGCTGGTGCGCACAACGCTGTGGCCTCTTCACGAGCGATCACGGATGCACTTGTGCCAGGTATTGTTGAATGTTGTTACACCCGTGTTTAAACAGTGTTGTGGCTGTGTAAAAAAAAAAAAAATCTTATCTTCTCTGGGTTTTTTTTGTTTTTACCAGGGCCGAAACGCGTGACTATCAAGGCCTTAGTACACGGACCACCGCGAAGCAGCGAGTCAGCCAACGTTGGAGTTATTCCCCTGGGTAAGTGCATTGTCATTTGGCTTTATCAAACAATGTTATGCTGCTATGATTTGTTGATTTTGTTTTAAAACTTTAACACATGTATTTACAGATGGTTTATCAAACGTTGTGAGCAATGTCGGTGTGTCTGAATGTGTGAATAAACCGGATAAGAAAGCGAAAAATAAGTTGAAACGTAAAGCAGCCGTGGTGTCCCATGCGGACGCAAAAGCTTCTGCTGACGAGTCTTCGAGAGACGTATCACAGACATCTGCCCCAAAAAAGCCAAGACGATCAGCTGGTAAAAGTAAGTAATGAACAAAAGCTGATGGATTGTTTTCTGTACACACTAAATCAGAAAGATAAATATTGTTTATTTGAATGTGATAGTGAGAGGGTCGAATGTATTTGTGGATGTATAATGTGCCAATACGCTAGTTTAGAACTGTTGTTATCATACATTACACCATTGGAGAACTGTGTGTGTAAAAAAGTGTAGACATGATGATTTTAGGCTGCTGTGCCATTCCATATTAGCATAGTCTTGTTTGATTGTTTGTTTATATATATATATATATATATATATATATATATATATATATAAAGAGAGAGAGAGAGAGAGAGAGAGAGAGAGAATTTGACAATAAGTATTGTTTTTTAATGTTACATTAGTACCAGACTGATTTTTATTTTATTTTTAGTCTTAGAAAATATAGTTAATATTAATATTACTGTTATCATTATAATATTAACACATTTGTACTAACTTTTTTTTTCGTTTGCACCCTTTTCTACTTCTTAACAGAGGTGGTCGTAGTTCCCGATATAAATGATGTTCAGAGCTGGAGTGAGGGTCTGATACAAGCGTGGGACGGCTGTGTATTTACAAACGACCCTAAAGAAACACCGCAGTCTGTTCCAACCAGCGAACGGGTCGTGGTCGTGGAGGAATCCGACCCTGAACAGCTGCCTTCAAATCAGGAGGCTTACAAACAGGAATCACAACCCTTTATAGACAATCAGCACATAGCCAGACTGATACAGGACTCTGTCAAGACCGCATTGAATGCCTTCGAGGTACGTTTTGACAAACGCCTTAATGCCATTGAGAGACGTTTAGATGCTTATGAGTCAACACAACAACAACAGGGAGTCTGGCTTAAACAATGCATAGCAGCGCAACGGTTGCATAGTGGTACTGTTCAAAAAGTAGCCAGAGAACAATGCCTGACTACAGAATTGTTAAAGCAACTGGTTCTCATGCTTAAAAAGAAACTTGGGTGAGTTGACAACATTTTATATATATATTTTGCATACTATGTTTTTTTGTTTTGTTTTTTTTTCTTCAACATTTGTCAGTTTTTCATTCTATCTTTTTTTACTGTATGGACACAGGGTTTATTATCCATAGTTTTTAAGGTGTTGCTTCATGTGATTTAAATAAATAAAATAAAAAAAAGATCTGATTTAAAAATGTCTAAACGTTGTCGGGAGCCAGATGGTTTTGATCAGGGTCCGGTAGCTAGGTTTAGACGAAACGATGGTAGCGTGGTGCCCCTCGAACAGTGCAGTAACACAGAAACATTGCTCTATTTAATACAGACTGTGGAGGATATGAATAGGTCTGAGTCTTCAACTGATACGTTGGTAGAATTATTAAACATCGTGAGATCAATGTCCGATGAGGATCCTGACCCAAATAATGATTTTGAACATGTTGTAAATACCCAACAAGCAGGAGAGGTGTTAGAACCTCGTCCAGAACCAAATTCTGCATTCGATCATCTTGTGTCTTTTCACCAGTCAGGCGAGGGCCCAGGTACACAGACACATCGCACACTCAACCCTGAAGTGCCCAATATGGGTCTCACAGATAGAGATATAGAATCACTTGTAACAGTAGGTGGTGATGTTAGTGGGTACACGGTACTCCCCCGAGCACGGTTCAATGGTCTGGAAGTCCACAGGCTTATAAATTTGCGAGAGATATCTTCGACAGATTTAGCAGCCTACACAGTGTTTTTACATGACACACTTTCTGAAATTGTGGAGTTTTCCAAACTGTTAGGTGGAGACGGATGTTTAATCAGCATCACGTTGAGGGGCTCGAGTTTGACATCAGATGTTAGTACACTTTTGACGGGTAGCAATGGTTATAGTGTAGATCTATTTATAAACGACCTTGAAAAAATAATGCAGAGCAACTCTGACGTACAGTTTGATGAGAGATTGAATTTAAGACTGTCGATAGCGAGAAGTAAACACGGCGGTGTTTATCGAAAGATCCGTGATCTTGCCCACAATGAAGTGATTACCAAAAACAGACTTAATCTGTTCTGTCCCACGAACATTTCAAACAATCTTTGTTTTGCAATCTGTCTGGCACATTTCCTAAATCCACAGAAACCACACGTAGAGCTTGAGTCTGCAGCATCTTCAATACAGAAGTCAGCTGGCTATGGTGATCAATACAAGATAGCGTTTAATGACATCGGACGGTTTGAACAGATGCTGAGCGTTAAAATAGTTGTCTTCTATCGGACTGATACGGGTGTTTTGGAGAAGTATACAAACACAGACGATCCGCATCCTAAAACAGTATTTTTGTACCTGCATGACAATCATTATTTTATGATTAAAAATCTACGTGCATTTATTGGCACCCCATACGTGTGTGAGTTCTGCCACCGAGGATTCACCTGTAGGAGAGATCACAGATGTCGGTACATCTGCGATGTCTGTAATGACCCGGAATGTCATAAACACCCCAAAAAGCCAAAACATTGCGGCGACTGCCTGCGCTACTGTAAGTCTGACTATTGTTTCGAGATGCATAAAAAACCACCTCGGGGTATGCAATACGCGCAGTGCGACGTGACTAAATATTGCGGTAAATGTAATAGACGTTACCATGTCAGCGGTACTAAACCCAAACCCCATAAATGCCCTGCAGATCGTTGTATGCACTGTGGTGAGAGTTTGGTCACCGATGGTGTACATCAGTGTTTTATCCAACCAGTTAAGCCGGAGATGCCGAACGATCGTTACATTTTCTACGATTTTGAGACCCGTTATGAAAATGGTAAACACGTTGCCAATTTTGTATGTGCTATCACGTTTGATGGCGAGGAATTCGTGGCTGAAGGGACCGATTGTGTGGATCGTCTCGTTAAAAAATTCAGACAACCACGTTACCTTAATTACACATGGCTAGCCCACAATGCAGCGGGGTTTGACAATTTCATAATTTTGGAATTCTTTACTAAGATGGGGATTGCTCCTAAAATCACAATGCAAGGTTGCAGGCTAATCTTAATGTATGACGCAGCTTTCAAGCAACGTTTTATTGATACATATTCATTCATACCCATGCGTCTGGCGAAGACACCCGTTGCATTTAATCTGACTAATGCAGAGAAGGGGTATTTTCCGCACCACTTTAACCGCGTTGAAAATGACAACTACATAGGCCCGTACCCTGACAAGAAATTTTACGGGTATGCAACAATGTCGAACCAAGACAGGGCTGCGTTTGATGATTGGTACAATACCACATCTGACAAAGTGTTCGATTTTAAAAAAGAACTCGCGCTTTATGGTAAAAACGATGTCGTTTTGCTGAGGGAGGCATGCATGAAGTACCGCGACGAATTCATTTTGTGTACAGGCCTTGATCCATTTAATTACACCACTTTGGCAGCAACATGTATGGCCACATATAAAACACACTACATCCCAAAAGACACAATAGCTCTGACACGTAACAATGCGTACACCAATCAGAACAAAACTTATTCGACCATTTCAATTGAATGGCTCGAATTCATCCGAAAATCACGGGGCATAGAAATTCAACATGCTTTAAACACCGGTGAGGCGTCATTTGGGAAATACTATGTGGATGGTTTCTACGACGATGGCAACGTGAAAAAAGCATTCGAATTTCTCGGGTGTTTCTTTCATGGTTGTGAACGATGTTATAACCCCAACGATCTAAACCCCTTATCAAAAGTGCCTTATGGCGTTTTGAGAAGACAATGCGACGACAAGATTGAAATTTTGGAGCGTGCGTACGGTCTTCAGGTCGAGGTGATTTGGGAATGTGCATGGATGCGCGCTAAACAGAGTGATGTTGCAGTTATGGATTTCATGTCCACTTACAAACACACTGAAAGATTGAAACCCCGTGAAGCTCTATTCGGCGGCCGAACGAACGCATTAAAACTGTATCACAAAGTTGCGGAGGGCGAGCGGATTAGGTATGTTGACTTTACATCACTATATCCCTACTGTCAGGCTCGAAAATGTTACCCAATTGGGCATCCGGAAATAATACACAAGGATTTTCAAAACCTTGAAGATTATTACGGACTCGTCAAGGCAACAGTCCTTCCGCCACGGGGGTTGCTTCACCCCGTACTGCCTTATAGGACTGGGGGTAAGTTAATGTTCCCTCTTTGCAGGGCATGTGCTGAACAGCAGAACCAGACACACCCGTGTGTGCATACTGATGAGGAAAGATCAATTCACGGGTGTTGGGTTAGCATTGAACTGTTAAAAGCCGTTGAGAAGGGTTATGTAGTGACAAAAATCGATGAGGTCTGGCATTTTCCCCAACGCTCTGAAACATTGTTTTGTGATTATGTTAAAACATTTTTACAGTTCAAACAGGAAAGTTCAGGTTTTCCAAAAGACGTTGTGACCGACGCTGACAAAGAATCGTATGTTAGAGATTACTTTGAGAAAGAAGGGATTAAGCTGAATCTGGACAAGATTGAGTTTAATGCTGCACGTAGATCCATCATGAAGCTACTGCTTAACTCTTTGTGGGGGAGGTTCAGTATGCGCGAGGAGTTACCGACAACCGAAATACTAACAGACCCTGAACAGTTTGCCCGATACATTTTTGGCACTGAGTATGACCTCAAGCATTTCTCATTTGTGTCAGACACTGTTGCGATCGTTCAGTGGGCTTACGCAAATGGGAAAGGGACCCAGACTCGTGACATTAACGTCTTTCTCGGGGCTTTTACAACGGCTCACGCGCGGTTAGAACTTTATGATCTTATGGACAGGTTGGGTGATAGACTGCTTTATTGCGACACAGATAGTGTTGTGTACACGTCTAAAGAGGGTGAATATGAGCCCCCACTCGGGCCATATCTTGGTGACCTTACTGATGAAGTTGGGGATGGAGACCATATTGTGGAATTTTCGGCAAGTGGTCCGAAAAGTTACGGGTACAGAACTGCTAAGGGTAAGGTCTGTATGAAGGCCAAAGGCATCACACTGAATGCTGTAAACTCCGAGACCATTAGGTTAGACACATTAATTGGGCTTGTCGATCAATATGTGAGGGGGCGGGGTGACAGTAATCACATTCTCGCGTACACCGACAGTATAGTGAGGAACAAAAAGCAGTTCACATTGCACAACAAGTCAGTTGTGAAAAAATTTAAAGTTGTATACAACAAACGTGTACTGCTACCCGACCTAACTACGCTACCATATGGCTACTGACAACGTTTTTGGGCACCGGGGTGTGGTAGACCCGGATGGTTTTGATTTTAGATTACAACATCCTTTTTCATGTGTGTTAAGCGGTCCTTCTAGCTCAGGAAAAACATTTTTTGTAAAAAAGTTGTTGGAAAATGCTAAAAGTGTAATTTCTAAAAAAATTGAAAACATTGTGTACATTTATGACTGCTGGCAACCTATGTATGATGAATTGTTGAAACTGTATGATATTAAATTTATTGAAGGTATACCGCAGACTCTGAATGATGATCGCTTGTTTCCCACCAACAAGACCAATTTTGTGATATTGGATGATGTTATGAAAGATGCTAGCAGCAATTCAGAAGTTGAACGTTTGTTTACCAACTATGTGCACCATAGAAGCTTGAGTGCAATATATATCGTACAAAACTTATTTTTTCAAGGTAAATCCAGTAGGACTATCAGTTTGAACACTAATTATTTGGTATTGTTTAAAAACCCTAGAGACAATACCCAAATTAATGTCTTAGCGCGGCAGATGTACCCCAGGAACACAAAATACTTTATGGAGTGTTATGAAAATGCTACCAGCACCCCTTTCGGGTATCTATTGATTGACTTTAAAGCGAAAACACCAGAACAGTACCGTCTCAGAACAGATATTCTGTCACAACATCCAGTCGTGTACATTCAGAAAAGAAAACATTGACAGAGAGATTTGAAAATGTCTGCAAGACTTTTAAGAAACCTACCTCTTTTAAAATTGTTATTAAAAGCCACGCCTAAACAAAGACGCGTTATTTTAGAGGCGGCTGCAGACGAACTCATTGTGACATTGTGTGAAGTAGCTCTTAACGTAGTCCACGGTAATATTCCGCTAACACCACAGCAATATCAGAAACTGAAGAGAAGAAGAAGTGAGATCAAAATTGTTGCAGATAAAAAGGTTGGAGTTAGACGTAAAAGACGGTTAATCAACCAACAAGGAGGATTTCTACTACCTTTGCTAAGTGCGGCAATCCCGTTTATAACCAGTTTGGTTACATCTAAATAAGTTTGGTGATGGAGTATGCCGAGAAGATGTTTTTAGTACCGCAACACCAGTTGGATAAGCTGAAATCCTCTAACACCCGTGAGTCTATACAACAGGTTGTGGAGAATGATCTGGACATGACTATAAGAAATATTTTGCACAGGTCTGATCTGGATCACCATGAAAAAGCTAAGATGTACACAGGTGTTTTGCAGCGGTTTTTAACACTCACTAGACAAGGGGATAGAGAATCCGGTACATTAACATTAAGGCTACCACAGCCTAGTAATGTTGAAAAAGAAGACCCACCCGCACCAGGCCATGTGCGTGCCCATGACGATTTAGGTGATTTTGCAGATGAGATTTTAAAAAATATTCCACAGAGGAGTGTGAAAAATGTTCGTTACATTTTAGATAAAATGTCTAAAACTAAAGATGTTACTTCATGGACTGAGTCGGGAGAGTTTGTGTTTAAAGGCAGAACAATCCCTGGTTCACACATGCTTGACTTAGTTAAAAGCGTCACGGCTCCACAAAAGATTGTTGACGAGCGGAGACCTGGCGGGTGGCGTGAATTTCTGGAGGCTTTTGCTAGTTTAAATTTGCCATACTCTGTGGTACCAAACCACAATGTCAGACATGCAATTAACTCTTTCAAAACCAAATCGACCACGTCTATAACAGGATCATCTAAGAGGAGTAAGAAACAGAAAGACCCGAGTCGGTGGTTAAGTTTTTAAACTAACAGTTTGTATGTATTGTGTTCTCAATTTCTCTCTTTTTTTTTTTTGAGAACTTATGATGTGATGTATGTGTAATAAAAGTGGGGATAAAGAAACAAAATTCCGTTCTTTAGTTGTTTTTATTAAAATATTAAGCATGAGACATGAACATTTCACCCATTTGTACACACTGAACACATTTGAAAACATTTTCACTACATGGTGCTTGTTTTAGTTTTCTCACAAATGCTGACACCTTTTTGTCATTTTTAATAAAATCGTTGGTATACAATTTCATCACATAATCATAATCAAATCCCTTTGCCATGTGGTAGAGAAAGAACACACAATGTTGTCCACATGTATCTGATGAAAAATCTTGGACTTGCACAGTTGAATGTAGTACTTGACTAGAGTTGAGCTTTAAAAAGTTTTTGATAATCGGCGGAAAACCATGATAATCTGGTTTATTACCGAAGCTGTCGAAAAAACATCCTACACCATCCTCATTTATGTAGATAGCCAACCAGTGTTCCCCTGGGAGTCCTGAAGGATGTGTATTGATCAAAACCATTGCTGGTAGTTTTCTTAAAGGGGTTTTTGGTAGGTAGTCACATGGTAGAACTCCGAGAAAATAAGTATCGCATGAAACCTTATCCATGACGGCCGTAAGCTGTATAGTGTTCATTTGAATGTATTAGTAGTAATCAACCAGGACCTGTCGGCGATTTGACACTTCAATCAAACTATCAAACAATGCATAAACAATTAAGTTTATCGTACGTGGTAGCGGCTGTCTAAAACGGGCTTCTAGTCTAATATTGCCACTTTTGATAAGCGATACGTGCTGGCTACACTCCTGATCCGGTGTGAAATTGAACGCATAGAGTGTATAGCCGTGCAGAAAATCCTCTCTATCGATACATAGAGGTTGGTTTTTAAGATGCCTTCCAGAAGCCAGCGCTAGCTGGTAAAACTCCCGCACTGCAGAACCATTTTCATATTCAGGTTGCAGGGGCTTCGCTGGGTACTGTTGCCCATCCAGATAAATGGCCAGAAATTCTAAATCATAGTTTTTAAACGCAAATGGGTTTTTATTATAGGCACCCACAAATGCATCATTATCAACCATAGCTAGAACCAGAGATTTTGGCAGAGTTCCTAAGAACAAGTTTTCTTGATTGCAGACACGTGAGCCTGCAGGTATTGAGAAGTTTTTCAGACACACTCTGTCGATGGGGTATTTGGCTGTGGTTGAGAGTAGAGCTTGTGCATGCCCCAGTCTCACAGCTGGCGACACAGACACTTTTTTCACAAATAGCGACGCAGACAGGATGTTTAGTTTATAGGCTGTAGCGTTGCTCCTCATCAGGCAGAATTCATCCTTACCTCTAGTCATTCTAATTTTAAGATCTAATCCATTAAGTAATAGTTTTTCCTGAAAGAAGATGTCACTGTGAACAGGTGCAAGTAGTTCGACCACATTACTAGCGTTGGTGAAGGCTGCTCTCTTTGTCAGCCCGCGATTTCCCCCAGCCGGGTCAGCCACATCCATATGGCCCGCAGTGTCCAGGTAAAAGAGCCCTGCTGAGAAAAGCGTTTCAAGGGCGTCTTTACCATAATTGGTAAGACATTCTATCACACAGCGGTATGGGTATGTGCTAGAACTCTGTGATATAAGCCGATCTCCAAGCGACACATCCACTTGTGAAAAAATTGTAGAGGTAGTAATTGTAGGGTAGTTCACAAGACCTACGGGATCTCCGTCTGCAATATCCGTCCCATCAGGATTAGTGATTTTGAGGCGCAAAAAAAGTAGTGTGCTGTTTAGATCTATGTAATCCTCCCCATTCCCCGCAATAAAAAATTCCAGCGGAGATGTGTCGGATATCGCTGATAGTGGTGGAACTTCTATATAAGTGTTTTTTTCAATTGCTGTTTGAGTTAGTGGTACAGTAAACAGATCCAGTTCAGTCTTTAAACACTCTTCTGACATGTTGTGTAGTAACGCCATGATTTAAAATATTGTTTTAACAGAGCTCCTTGATCTTTTTGAAGCAGTACGCTTAGCTGTCTCCTTGCGCTTGCGTTTTACAACTGATGTTTTCTTGGGAGGTTGTTTTGTTTTCTTCTGCTTCTGGCCACTCCTCCGCACCCCTGGCGGCCTAGATGCTCTTTTGCGAGCCATTACCATTAGTCCGGATCCGTCTTGAGCATCATAGTTGTTGTTAAAAGATCTTGATAACGTATTACTAACAACGTCACTTAGTATGTTTTTTGCAGCTGATTTAAGATGCGGCTTGGCTATGCTAAATCCTCGTCTTAGTAGGGGTATAGCCATTCTAAAGAGCCCCCGAAAAATCCCCCCCAAACCACCCCCATACATGACTCCACCTCCTGCATACCCGGGGAGCCCGCTGCCTGCCTGATTCTGGTAATAGGCAACGTAACGCATAGGGTCAACATTGTGATTGTTGAAATATGCCATTTTAAACAAAGTGTTTTACAGGCCTGAAGTGAAGTTTGATGCACACTTTCCCGTAAGAAAATGGGACGTACTGGTTCTGATCGTCCTTCACTTCTATAACAATATCTGTGATGACTGATTTGTTGATAGACGCGTAGTGGGGTTTGTCGTATCGAACACTGACTGTGCTATTGTTGTCCCCTGTTATTTGTACACACTCCAGGAGCGGTACAAAAGCATCACCCACTGATTGGTAACGGATAATGTCCGTGTAGATATAAAGAGTATAGAAACCACCGTGTATGTCCGACTGATGCATTGCATATGTTACAATATCCTTTTCATAATTAGTTTTTTCAGGGTTTGTTTTTTGCAGAATAGAATCTCCTATAGGGACGCCTGGTTTCAATCCTAAAATAATGGCTAGTTTTCCATGGAAGGTCATTGAAATGTTAGGTTTTGCTTTCAGAAATACTTTGTTTTTTACGCGGTCATAACCGAATTCCCCCTGAGGCGCTACTAAATCATTTATTACACTAACTAGAGATGGGACATTGTCGTAATACCCTGTTTTTATTGGTATGCGTAGTTTCGATAAGCTGGTCTTCTTCACATCTACACCATGGCGTAAGCTGTTAGTGTACTTTTCACCATCGGTCGTGGTGGGTCCAATGTTTATCTCGAAAACGGCGTCGTTGCTGTTAAAGGTGTACCAGCTTCTAGGATATTCAATTTGAACAAGCCCCACCTCCCATTCTCCTTTTATATTTATAGTGGTAGCCAGTCTTGTTCTATAATTAGAGATTTTATTATTAGGGTATACAGACTGCGAAGCGTTGCAGGGTAGTGTGACATAAAATCCACCCTCAGCCATGTCTGGTTTTTATACAACTGTATGCATCCTGTGTGTGTGGTTTGTATTTATGGCTTCTGTACATCAACTAATTCTTTCTGGTCGATCCATGACGCAAACTTCGCTGGCCATCCGAGCCACTGTACCAGCACTAATGTTTTGCGACCCTTCGTCTTCTTATCTAAAATTTTTTCAACTTTAAATGTCTTGTTTTTACTGACAAATATTTTTTGCAATTCTTCCGCATAAAAAACGCCGTCGATAACATCCCCGTCGTAATCACTCAATCTGTAAACAGGGGGATCTCGTGGGATACACGCTGATATAGTAAAATACTCTTGTGTGTAGTTTTCCTCATACCCCTTTGCAAACGGTCCTCTGACTTTAGAAATTCGAACCACGTCACCAATCTTGTATTTAAATACGGGGTTAACACTATGAGGTCTGGTATCACCATATAGGTTATGCAGCACCACAGACTCGTTTTCTTTCCCCACATCAATCGGCCTCATCTTGATGCTTCTGTGATGGCTCGCATTATATCCTTGTGTAATGTCTTGAAGTATGTCGATGTAACGTTTGGAGTTTGTAGCAGTTAAATATCTCCACATTCTACCTTTTAAGGTTCTATTAAACCGCTCGACAACACATGCCTTTAATTCTGTGGCAGTTGCGAAATGGTCTATATTGTACTTTTTTGTTACATTTTGAAAATGTTTGTTAAAAAACTCCTTTCCTTTATCTGTCTGTAATTTCTGTGGTACGCGTCCCTCTTTCAGTATGGATTCAAAAGCTTTAGAGACCTCTACACCACTCTTGTTTTTTAAAGCCCTTGTCCATGCATATTTACTAAAGAGATCGATGCATGTCAGCAAAAAATGGTTGTTGTCATTTACCGGGGCATATGCAGACATATCAACTAGATCGGCCTGGAACTCCATGTCGATACCGTAGACAAAAACCCGATTCCTTTTGTATTTTAGAGGGGCCGTTCTGTGTAGTGTATATGCATCCTCGCCAGCGAGCCAGTCTGAAACCTCTTTATCGGTTAAACGAACACCCATTTCTTTTAAAACAGCTTCTTTTAAGCGTTTTTTCCCCCCTAAAGAACCAGGGTTAGAAGGTGTGTAATAAGTCTTTTTCATTTCTTCTGACATGTTTCCACTTCAGGCTCCACAAAAAGAATAACACAGATGGTTTAAGTAATTTGGGTTTTTATTTCTTAAACAGTAAAAGGAAACAAAGGTATCATACAGCATCAATGTAGTGTAAAAAATGTATACACATCACAATGTTTTTTTCAAGAATGTAATCAACCAAGGTTTCAATAATTTCACAAATATCAGCCTGATTGTTTCTTGTCAATATGTCTACACATAGATCAGTCACATATGTACACAAGCACAATATATCAGCTATTCTAATACAGCTGCCGCATTCAGTCATCAGGTCTAAAATCTTTCTGATAGTCACACAAATTGGTTCACCAGCATTAACGCATAAACGCATCAAATCTGTCCATTCATTTGACACAGTTCTTACAACAGACATTTGTTTCATGAGGTTTGTAAAACGATTGGTATCTACAGCACATCTGTTTACAGTAACAGATACATTGGCACATTCATTAATAATCTTATACAACAAGCCGGTCATCTCACATCTAATACGTTGTTTAAGTAGACACTTTGCCAGACCTGTTGCAAAACACGTATTCCCCATGTCGGTGTTACAGTCACTCAACTTGGACAATACCTTTCCAGCTGTCCACAGCGTCATAGACAATTTGTTCGCTGCTGACGTCCACAACTTTCTCTCTGACTTCACGAAGCTTTTCCACAATGAAAACTTCGTCACGCAGTTCGTGTAAAATAGCCTCCACTGAACCTTGAATCCTCTGGGGGTGAACCCTTAAACCACAACGGCTCAATGCTTGAGCAACGATGTGCTTAAGGTCCGGTTTCACCAGATTACGTGTCAGTTCCTCAAAGTAGGCATCAAAGAAATAGGGACCCGGTTCAAACAGGCAGGAATGTCTAATCTGACTGGGGTGATCCACTTCACAACCCAAACAGATTTCTTTCAGCTTTTTGTTGATGACGTGTTCCAGAAGGACCACAACAGTCGCTTTTATGATTTTGAATCCGTCCGAGCGGATACAACTGTCTGTGTTGTCAATTCCAGCAAGGGCCGCAGCTCCAGCTATTGCACCAGTGTTGCCGTATGGTGTTGTAAGGAAGGTCATGTTGTGATATCCAAGATCCATGCAAAATTTATCCAACCAACTGTTGTCGCAAGTTTGTGGGTGGGGCTCCAGCGGCGTAGCATTGTCATCAGGCATCGCTGGGGGAGCCTCAGGGTTGTTGGTGTAGCAGTAGACTGTTGTAGATTCTTGAGACATGGTGAATGAATGTAGCAATTGTACCGATCTGCAGGCGTTTTTAATGGCTGTAATACGTGGGTGGGGTTAAGAGGCGGTCTTCAGCATTGGTAACGCCCTGCTCAGGGTGAAACAATTTAATCTTTACAGAACTGTAACGGTCATACATGTCGCACCATCTAAACATCTTGTCGATGCATGTAAATACGTTGTCAAGCGTACGAACATCTTTCCACTGAAACAAAAATTTCATGTCGTAGCACAAGTGATGCTCAGATTCACGAACAGGCCACGCACGTTCGCAGAGGTTTGTCTTGTCGTTGCAGCAGAAAATATAAACACAATCGTCTGGTAACTTTTTACTATGGTCCCCGACCACACGAAATCTTGTGTCAGGAATTGAGCCATCCCACTCGGCTACGTACAACGGATCATCACCACAGTCGTTCAAATCTCTCCAAACGTAGTTGAAAAACAGAAACCAGTCCTTCTTGTGGAAAATCACACATGGGGTCTGTGATGTAAAATCGTCTTCAACATCTCCTGTGTAGAGTTTCACAGTACGCATCACCTTGTCAAACACATACCTCACCACACGACCACCAGACATTGAGAAATCCTGTTTCACAAGAGCACTGTCTTCATGAAGAAATCTTGTCAAGCTAACATTTAGCTTTTTCCTTGGAGCAAAAGTTAGATCTTCTCTCATTTCAACAGGTCCTCTTGTCGGCGAAATACACATAACCTTTCTAGGGGTTTTAGGAGTTCTCGGAGTAGCCATTGTATCAGGAAAGTCGTAGAATGTCTTCTGTGTTCAACAGTGTAACCCCTAACCTTATTTAAAACTGCAACAAAAGACGTAGGTAGTGACGTAGTTGTGAAAAAGGCAC
Organism: Rhinichthys osculus; assembly: GCA_029959095.1. Classification (NCBI taxonomy): domain Eukaryota; kingdom Metazoa; phylum Chordata; class Actinopteri; order Cypriniformes; family Leuciscidae; genus Rhinichthys; species Rhinichthys osculus. The sequence continues at coordinate 35,810,235 of JARWKJ010000001.1, read as the reverse complement.
ACCTCATACCATAAAAACTACAATGGCAAGTTGCGAGGTGTGAGTTCATTAACCCAGTCGTAAAAACCAGTCAAAAATTTAACATCTGTTTGATCTGTTTGTTTGTTTTTAAAAGCCCCCGGACATCGGCACGGATGATGTCACATGGCGTCGCGCAGCCTAGACATACCGGAGCCTGTCAGCGACCCATCATAAATCAGAGACAGGGGAACCTCAGAGCCATAAATCAAAGTCATAAAACACCTTTTTTGACACATGGTTTATGTTAATACTACTTACAATCAGTTATTCATATTTTTGTTGGTTTTCTCTTGTTTTTGCATGTGTTCTTAATTTCTCTGTATGACAGCCTGGCCAAAAATCATGTCTGCACAATTTGCTTTAACACAAATAAAAAAAAAACGACTTCAAGCACAACTACGTTTACATTATGCTTACAAAATCTTTAACCAGTATTTCATATTTGAATTAAGCGTGATGTCAATTTTCCTAGGCTGGACATCATACATTGATTGTATGTATATATATATATATATTCACAGTCAATGTATGGATGGATGGATGGGTAGATATACAGTGTGTGTGTGTGTATATATATATATATATATATATATATATTCACTCTCAATGCTCAATGTATGGATGGATATAGATAGATAAACAGTGTGTGTGTGTGTGTGTGTGTGTGTGTGTATATATATTATAAAAATGTGTGTTTATTTGTATTTATGTACATACATTCCTTCTAAAAAAAAGTGGAATAAATCGTGAAGACACAAGCGTTTCCTTGTTCTTGTTTTCTGAATCCCTTCTCTTCTCTGGCAGAATCTGCTGGCTTGTTTCCGGAGCGGTTCGGACAGTTTCACTGGAGACGCGTGTGAGGTGAAAGTGGCGGCCCCGTCACACTCTCCTTCAGCAGAGGCCGAGTACATGCGGATCCGGGCCATGGCTCAACAGGTGCACCTGCACACCTCACTCACCTCATGTCATAACTAATAGGGGTGTGACGAGACGCTTATCTCACGAGACAAGAGGAGACACAAGATTTTTGCACAATTTTTCAGAAATCCTCAATGACAAAATTCATGACTGGAAAAATAGTATGCAGGTGCATTTTGCAATGTTTAACTAATAATCTTATAAAGTAGACCTGAAATGACATGCATTATGAGTATGAATTATCAAATGCATTGAAAGAAAACAATATACAAGCACTGTAAAAGGTTTTTATTGACTGGCTTTTCTCTGTATGATTTCACATTAGTCTCTTCAGCCCAGTTACTGTACATTTAAGAGCTTTCAGAACTTCTGATTGAGGCTGTGTGTGTGTGACCTCCTAACTGAACTCCTTGAAGTCTTATTAAGCGCAAACAATAAGTGCAAGTGCAACCATAATCAAAGTTAGCACACAGACTCTTTATAATTGTTTTCAAATTGCTGTTTTATTTTGCACCGGCGGTTATAGGATTAATGTGGTGAGTTAGGAAAAGGCCGGGTAGAGAGAAACGAGGCTGGTGTGTTTGTCTCTACAGTTGTTCTTGCGTTCCGATTATAAGTTCAGAAACAGAGCCTCCCTTGTCTGTTGTCCTTAAGACATTAGTAGGCTACTCTCTCAATATATTCGAAGTGCAAACTGAGACCATAGGTGCAAATAAACAGTCCAGAGATGGGTATTAGGAGACGGACTATTATGTATGTTCGCGGCCTAATTTGTGCGCAATGCACATCATCACACACACCGCTCTCCTGTACAATGCTGTCGCATCCAAATATGGTCATTTCCTTTTTATCAGCAACCAATCGTGAAAGTAAAAGGGGGGATTTAACTCTAAATGCGCAATCTCATTGGCTGATGGTAAATCTTTAATGCCCTTAATGCCTTTCTCTCACACTCCAAGTTCAAATCTCCACTTCAGTAGCACCTATACACACCAAACCTTCCAGTCTTGTGCCTTGTTATATTATGAAGACATTTACTGAGGGATTTGTAAATATATTAATCCTAGCCTGATTTATATAACATTTTATTCCAAAAAACATGGCGAAAATCTTTTTTTAAGGCTATTGACAGTATATTCTGATTTACAGGATAAAAAAAGTAGATATCCATAAATCCCTCTGTTATTTTTTGCCATCTTATATGTGAACACAATGAAAAAAATAATTTTGAACCTGGCTTTATCCAATACTCAGATTTAGTTTTTTTAAATATATGCAAATTAGCGCATATTTGATTAGATAATGCCTAATTTGCATATTTAAACATTACCGTAAATTACAGAACACTTGTAATAATTGTTTTTTCTCATCTTAATGTAGGTAATCAACTGGGAAAGTTTCATGGTGATATCTGCTAGTTAAAAATGTTACCCTATTCACCTGTAGTGTCTCGCCTTAAGGGGCGGGACATTTCCCAAACACACTCAATCACAACACACTGATCCAGCTGACCAATCAGAGCACAGTGTGCTTTTCAGAAGGAGGGGCTTCATAGAGACAGGAACTAAACAGAGCGTTACTGACAGACTGGGAAGAGAGGAGCAGCAACAATGGAGAATATAAGGAAAATAATCAACATTCAAGCAGGAAAACCTGTTCTAGTAGAGCCCGAAAACAACATCTACACCTTGTAAAAGGGCATAATATGGGTCTTTAATAAACAGCTACTTGGCTCTTTTTATGTATAATTCATTGTTTATAATGGTTGGATTAAAGCTGCAGTAGGGAGTTTTGAGTAAACGTTGACTTAGCCTGAAAATTTGAACAAGCACAACTTCCAGGTCCCACGCCCTTGCTCTCTGCTGCGCTACAGCCCTCCCTCCACAGCTCGTCCTCCACAGCGGAGCCTGTCGTGAACGCGCAGGCTAGTAAACAGGGCCAGCCATAACAGCGGATAAAAAGTTATATGGCACATTCACTAATAGGGACTAAACGTCAATAATATGCTTTACATTGACTATGGCCTGCCCATACTTTGACTACAAACTTGGTCCTCAAATCATTATGTATTTTCCAATAGCCTACATGTAACTTTATAATGTTGCACTCTTTCTATAAGTTATAAATAGCTAGTAAGATAACGTTAATATAACGGTAACTAACGTAAGTAATTATTCTAGCGATATATAATGCTAGATAAGGTGTGCTAGAACATTATTTCAGCAACATGACAAGCCAGTGAATTAGCAGGTTTCAATTGTTGCTTAGCAGAGCGCGTGACATTTTATCTACATGTTATGCGGCTTTAGTTTTGACACCGAGTCAATGGGCTCTGTGTAATTCTTTCTTTTTCGCTTGTTTATCGTCATCAGTCTTTTTTCCTTTCACCTCTTTGTTTTATGAGCAGCCTGGTGTCACTCGAGAATTGGCAGTTTAGGTTGTTTCTCCGTCATAAGCACAGCTGCAGCTCGCCGGCAATCTTGAGTGTGAACGACGGCTCGCGCTGTGCAAGAGAGGGGTGTGATCAGCGCGTACACGAGCGTGATTGACACTGCTAAGACATTCCTCCCGGCTCTGATTGGTTGTTTCTGACCGGGAGCGTGTATTTCTTGCAAATGGCAATAGGACCACTGGGAGGAGCCAGAGGAGCTTGATTTTTACACAGATTATCTGTCTCATATTCTACTGTCAGGACATAATGACAGTTTTAGCAAATACATTTTTTCAAAAGTTACCTACAGCAGCTTTAATTTTCTTCTTCCAGGTGTTCATGCTAGATACGCAGTGCTCACCTAAAACTCCCAGCAACAAGGAAGGGTTTGAGCACGCTCAGTCCTGTGTGCTGATTATTGAGCTTCCAGCGGATCCGCAGTCCAACGGGCAAGCGCAGAAGAGGTGAGAGGATGGACATTTAAACTCACACTGCAGATATTTATTATTTTAATAACACTGTGTAGATCATGACGTGATACAGGACTGCAAGAAAGCGAGGGGACGCATCGCTCCCAATATTCAGTTTAGTGGTTGATCAATATTGGTTTCAGTGACTGATACGTACATTTATCCATAGACCTGATATTAAAGAACCACTTTTTATAACTTACAATCCAAAATGTTAAGTAAAATAAAATATAGTTAAGTTACAGATTAAAACTGAAATGTTGTTTTAATCATACAGTAACCTGTGTGTTTTCTTCTCTTTCACATGCTGTGCTTGACAGAAAAATTGGGTAAGGCAAACAAACCCTGCATGCCTTACTGTTCTTCCATACTTTTTAAAGTCCCGCTGTAGTCAATCATTTTATCCCTTAAAAAACTCATTTTGATCACCACAATTTTTTTTGTCATGCCTTAAAATATCTTGAATGTAACTTGACAACCTTGCCTCATTTAGTATACACGGTTCTATGAATATGCAAATGAGCCCCGCCTCCACTCACTCACTCAGCTCAGAGATCCACTGGTTGACGATCACACGTTGATCTGATTGGTTACAAGGTCGTTTGTGTCGTCAGAAACACCAGCGATTTCAACCCGTGTTTTTGAGACTGTCTTTGGTTCACTGCAGTTTTAAGCAGAAAATACTCAGCAATGCTGTCGACTTATGAACTTACACATGGCTTGTCTTAAAGCGTATTAAAAACACCACATAGACACATAAACAACATTAAAAGCTGGATTTTCACCACAGGGGGAGTTTAAAGTAATCTATTGATCACATACAGAACAGGGTTGTACACTGCATGACACTGCATTTCTTTAGATTTTTTTGTATACCAATTAGGGATGCACCAATACGAAAATTTTGTCCGAAACTGATAATTCTTTATATTTTAAAGCCGATTACCGATATATTGGCCGATGAATCTAAATCCAAATTTTTATATCATTTTTGAGAGCCTGATTACAAAAGTCTCACTATTAAAAGGTGCTATATGCTACGTATTTTTTATGTAGCCCACAGTATATGACCTTAATTGTATTTTCCTTTTTTGAAGTGATTCCAATCATATTTCAAGCAATTAAAAAAAAAAGTGCTTAAATATATCAGCCAAATTTTCTTATCGGGCCGATCACGATAACATCAAAAATGAACATATATCGGCAGATACCGAGAGGGCATGGAATAGAAACAAAGAAAGTTAATTTTAGGACATAGGTCTCACACACGTACTACTTCTCGTGCTTGTAAATGAAATTCTAATCCTAAATGATTGGTTAAAAGTCCGAAATTCACGTCTGAAATTTTCGCACGTTAAAAAATAAATACAACCTCACGTTGTGTCAATAATCCTTGCACACTGCCTAAGAAACTTTCGTCCGTCATCAAAAAAAATTGGATCGGGTTCGATTTTCTTCGTTTTTCAAGCAGTTTGAATGGTGTTTTGACAATTCAGAGCCACCGAATCACGAATACGAATAAACGCATAAGAAAATGTCAGACTCAGTGTTCAAGGGCCTTAAAGGGATGGTTCACCCTAAAATGAAAACTCGTTAAAATAGTCCGAGTGACTACAGTGGCTCAACCTTAAGTTTATCAAGTGACGAGAATAATTTTTGTGCGCAAAAAAACAAACAAAAATAACGACTTTATTCAACTATTCATTTCCTTCTATGTGGGCCTCGAGATTTCACTTAGTGAAACTACGCTAAGCTTCTAGGTTGTTCGTCACACACATAACACACACATGACCAGCGTCGGCCAATAGTGAGCCTACGTGTGACGTACAACACAGAAGCGCTGCGCTGTTACACTACGCGAAATCTCGAGGCCAACATAGAAGGAAATTAATAGTTGAATAAAGTCATTATTTTTGTTTGTTTTTTGCGCACAAAAAGTATTCTCGTCGCTTGATAAACTTAAGATTGAGCCACTGTAGTCACTCGGACTATTTTAACGATGTCTTTAAAGACCCACTCCGATGAAAATAATGTTTTTCTAGGTGTTAACATGTTCTTGTGGCATTTTTCTGATGTTAGAGGACATATCTTGAGAAAAATAAGCTCAAAGGTGTATTTCTGAGTATTTCTACATTCAAATGGCTGTGAATCAGTAGCAGACGCTAAAATGCCGGCTAAAATAGACTGGAGTAGTGACGTAGTAACTCCACTGGGCGTCTCCACACGCGACGTCTTGGAGTGAAATAATAATCGGTGATCGGTGATAACTTTGATTAACTCCACTGGGCGTCTCCACACGCGACGTCTTGGAGTGAAATAATAATCTGTGATAACTTTGATTAACTTCGGATAATAATAATTAACGTGTATATAATACTGTTGCCCCACCGGTATTGGGGGTGTAAGCTAGCGGGAGAGACAGAGCTCTCAGCAACGGGCAGGGGGAGGGTCGTCTCCGTGCCAACGGCTCCGCCCACAACGCAGAGGCGAATTGCTAATGAGCAACTGCCGCTCTGCTGAAGCGAAGTCCCAGAAAACGGCACAGGTTTTGATTTGGCTAAAAATGGCATAATCATAATTTAAAGACCACTGGGAATGTTTAAAAATAGCTCAAAATATGATCGGAGTGGGACTTTAATAACTTTTCTGGGCCGGCCAGTTTCAATCCCTTAAGAAGCCTATGGAGGAGTGATCCAGCTCTCAGATTTAATCAGAAATATCTTAATTTGTGTTCCGAAGATGAACGAATGTCTTACGCGGTTGAACAACATGAGGGAGAGTCATTACTGACAGAGTTTTCATTTTGGGGTGAACTAACCCTTTAAAGCGAACCGAATGCATGTTTCTGTGCAGGATTCCCTTCAGGACTCTGGTGGTGAGTTTGCTGTCCCATCAGGTGCTCCTCCAGAACCTGTATGATATCCTCTTGGAAGAGTTTGTGAAGGGCTCTGGGATCCCTGAGGGCCAGGCCAGGGTCCCGGTAGTGTCGGAGCCCCGAGGCGCAGGCTTTCTCCGCTACATCTCCATGCAGAACCTGGCCATCATCTTTGACCTGCTGCTGGACTCGTACCGCACAGCGCGGGAGTTCGACACGCGTCCCGGCCTCAAGTATCTGCTCATGAAAGTGTCAGGCGTGTGTGGAGCTGCCAACTTATACCGCCAATCTGCCATGAGCTTCAATATCTACTTTCAGGTGCATTTACATTCTTACCTCGGTATATACAGGGACAAAACAATGTGAGCAGCAGGGAAATAGGCAATATTTTAATATTGACAAATATGTTTTACAAAAATAGGCCTTTAATAGGGGGTGGTAGGGGGCGCTATTACGCATCTTCTGAAAGAGTGCAGAATCTCTGGATCAAAACACAGGCGAAGAGGAAGCAGAAACAAGGGGTTTTTTTATTAATTTTTTTATTGAACAATTATTCATGTACAAACAATATGGCAATATTATTAAATCTTAACATTTGAACATACAGAGCAGGTGCATGAAAGAACAAATACTAAAAAAAAACACACACACACAAAAAATATATATAATAAATAATCAAATAAATTAAATTAAGGGGCTAAGGTTTTTCTTTTAAATCATATTCTTCTATGATGGAAAAAAGACCAATTGCGTATTTCTTTTTTATCACTTTGAGGGCTTTTGTATAAGAAACAAATTCACCATGAAATGCACAGAACATTGGTTTCACTTTTAGGTATTTTGATTTGTGTACATAACATTTACCAAGCATGAGGATATTGTTAACCAGGAAGTTATCTTTGTTATTGTTCATTATAAGTCCATAGATAATGTCCTTTGTAGTGTAGTCTTCGAGGTGAGGTATCTTTGGGTAAAGCCAGTCATAAATATCAGACCATAAAGCCTCCACATACATACAATGAAAAAACAGTTATGGCATATGTAAGCAGATCCATATGTGAAATAACGCAATCAGTTAACAGCATATAAATTAAAACTGTCTAGTGTTACTGAATGTAATGTCGATCCAGGACGAGCTTTGAGGGTGTTGATGTACTCGATCTACTCCTTCTGTGTCTTGATTATCGTCCTGAATCTGATTCAGATGTAGTCTTTGACAAAAACATGATTTTATCAGCTTTTTCCTTCAAATTTTTGCTTTTTTTATAGTGTTGATAAAAAAAAGAAATGTATTAAGCTAGAATAAGACTGTTTTTTGTTGTGTCTGTTCTTTATTTTGATATATTGCGTGTTCAGATATTCATGCAACAAAATATTCTGTGGCCCATAAAACTTTTGTGAAAATAATCCAAAATCCTGGCGCTTGCTGGCAATTTTTTTTAAAAATGCTGAGTTAATACAACTTTTGAATGTGGTCTATCAGAACATGTTGAAGGAGGGAATCTGCTTCTCACTCAATAATATTCACGTCAGGTGATTAAACTGATCAGAGATGATGATGAAGTTCATCTTCAGGCTCTAACGGTCCAGGTTTTATGATCATAACTCCATCTTTTTCACATTTTAGCAGTGGTGTCTGAGGTAAAATCGGTAACACTTTACTTGAAGGGGTGTTCATAAGACTGACATGACACCTTCATAATCATGACATGACACATGTTATGAATATGAAGGAAGTTTTATGCATGTTTATGACAACTGTCATTAAGTGTCATTCGCTCAATTATGACATTTTTAATGCAAATATGACATTGTTTGAGATGTCTTTGTTATGACAACTTGACATAAACCAATACATCATAACCTGTCAGTGTCTTTGTCATGACAACTTGACATTACTAAGACAACACAACCTGTCATAAACATGACATAGCAGATTAATTATCAAACTTAAGAAACCACTTAGCTTTATTGGTTAACATTACATTAAACTGTCAGGTGGTTGGTTTTGACATTAGCTGTCATAAGACCATTATAACTGTTTAATGACAAATTAAATTTGTACCACTGTAGTTGAGGTCACGAAAAATATTCATGACACAGTTATAATGACCTTATGACAGCCAATGTCAAAACCAACCACATGACAGTTTAACTTAATTGAATGTCAAGTTGTCATGACAAAGACACTGACAGGTTATGATGTTATGGTTTATGTCAAGGTGTCATAACAAAGACATCTTAAACAATGTCATATTTGCATTCAAAATGTCATTATTGAGCGAAAGACACTTAATGACAGTTGTCATAAACATGCATAAACCCTACTTCATATTCATGACATATGTCATGTCATGGTTATAAAGGTGTCATGTCAGTCTTATGCACACCCCTTCAAGTAAAGTGTTACCGTAAAGGCTTTAATTGGTGTTGGTTTTGTGAAGTTTTCTGTGGTCAGGTTTTGTGTAAACGGTTTTCAGGGTGAATATTGAGGTTTGCTGTCAGTTTGCTGCAGTGGTTCTGTGTTGTTTGGACACAATCCTTTCTTAGTGTTCGACGTCCCTGTCATTCACTTTCAGTTTTTGCCCTCTATTCTTCTTCGCTGATAAAGTCTTGCCATGCTTTGTGTTCACGATCATAATTGTTCTTAAAACACACAACAATTGGGCGGTTTACAGATCCTCTTGATGATTTGCCCTTTTTAAATGTCTGACAAGTCGTCCATTAAACTCACATCTTGTACTAAACACGGCTGAAAACCACTTATACTGATATACAAACTAGTGAATATTAATAACAAAAAGATGAAAGATAAGATTTGTTTTTTCACTGTAGCCTACAACAAATAATAATAATCCTATAATAATGGATGTTCACATTATTTTGTCCAACCCCTGTATATTTGTGTGTGTGTTTGTGTATTGATGATCAATAATTAATAGTTTTTTAAAAATACATTAACCAATGTTAAAAGCAGTTCTTTTGAACTTTTTATATATTATAAATATATCATGGTTTCCACAAAGCAGCAAAAACTGTTTTCAACCTAGTAGATGTATTTTAAAAAGGTAATAATCAGAAATGTTTGAGCAGGAAATCAGCATATTGTAATGATTTACTGAAGGATCATGTGACACTGAAGACTGGAGTAATGATGCTGAAAATTCAGCTTTGATCACAGGAATAAATTACAGTTTAAAATATATTCACATAGAAAACACTTATAAATATAATAATATTTCACAATATCACTGTTTTACTGTATCTTTGATCAAATAGATGCGGCCTTAGCGAGCAGGAGACTTCTTTCGAAAACAAAAAAAATCCATACAAACTTGAACAGTAGTAGTGTATATGTGTATATACACTACCGTTCATAAGTTTGGGGTCAGTGAGAATTTTATTTTTATTTTTTGGAGGAAAGAAATCAATACTTTTATTTATCAAGGACAGTAGAGACATTTATAATGTTACAAAAGATTCTATTTCAAACAAATGCTGTTCTTTTGAACTTCCTATTTATCAAAGAATCAAAAAAAAAAAAAAAAAAAAACTGTACAACTGACAGACCAACAACTGTTTCAACATTGATAATAATAATAAATGTTTCTTGAGCATCAAATCCTCATATTATACTGATTTGTGAAGGATCATTTGACACTGAAGACACTGACACTGGTGATGCTGAAAATTCAGCTTTGATCACAGGAATAAATTACACTTTACTATATATTCACACAGAAAACAGCTGATTTACACTGGAATAATATTTAATACTATAACTGATTTTTGTTGTATTTTTAATCAAATAAGCGCAGCCATGGTTAGCAGAAGAGAATTCTTTTAAAAGTATTTAAAATCGTACCGACCCCAAACTTTTGAACGGTAGTGTATATATATATATATATTATACATACAGTTGTAGTCAGAATTAATGGCACCCCTGGTAAATATGATCAAAAATGGCTGTAAAAAATAAATCTGCATTGTTTATCCTTTTGATCTTTCTTTCAAAAAATTCGCAAAAAATTTAACCTTTCATTGAAGTAAAATAATTAAAAGTGGGGGGAAATCACATTATGAAATGAATGCTTTTCTCCAAAACACGCTGGCCATAATTATTGGTTCCCTGTTATTAAATACTTTTTGCAACCTCCTTTTGCCAAGATAAAAAGCTGTGAGTTTTCTCCTATAATGCCGGATGAGTTTGGAGAACACCTGACCTGAGATCAGAGTCCAGTCCTCCATACAGACTCTCTCCAGATCCTGCAGATTCACAAGTTCATGTTGGCGCTTCTTCTCTTCAGTTCAGCCACTCATCTTCTATGGGGTTCAGGTCAGGGACTGGGACGGTCATGGCAGAAGCTTCATTTTGTGCTCAGTGACCCATTTTTGTGTTGATTTTGTTTGTTTTGGACCGTTGTCCTGATGGAAGATCCAACCACGGCCCGTTTTAAGATTTCTAGCAGAAGGAGTCAGGTTTTGATTTTTTATCTGTTGGTATTTGCTAGAATCCATAATACCATATATCTGAACAAGATGTCCAAAAAAATAGGCCCACAACATATAAGATCCAGCTGTATTTAACCCTGGGCATGGGGTACTTTTATCCCTGTGTGCACCAAACTCATCTGGTCAAAAGCACAGGATCCGGTCCCTTTCGAAGATCCAGTCATGTCTGACAACAGAGGTTGTTGGGGTTTATTTTTGGAGGAGCGAGGAGGATTTTTCTTGAAACCCTCCCAAACAACATGTGGTGATGTAGGCGTTGTTTGATATATATTTTTAGGCTTTCTGACCCCAAGACTCAGGTAATCTCTGCAATTCTCCATCTATGATCCTTGAAGAGTCTTTGGCCACTCAAACTTTCATCGTCACCGTCCATTAAAGGGGTGATGAACTGAGAAATCAAATTTTCCTTGAGCTTTTGACATTTAAGAGGTCGTCATATTATAAGAATATCCTGTAAGTTTCAGAACTGAACAGTGTTGTGTGTAACGCGTTACAGTAACGTAACTACTTTTCCGGGTAAAAAGTAGTGTAACACGCTACTACTGAAAATCTGGTAACGAAACGTAGTTCCTTTTTCAATTCGGCGCAACGTTACTTTCCCCAGGGACAGATTATCTGTCCCTGGTATTTAACAGCGATCTCCGTCATTTGATAGATTTGACCGCGATCGCCATCTCCGTAGTGAACGCCCCAGAGAGAAATGCACAAAATGGATTTCATAATCAGAGAGTAGCCTATTTCTTTTCGTTTTGAATTGTTTCGTTTAAAGACATTTCAAGCTTAAATTCTATACGTTGAGTTTCAGTTAATTTATGATGAGATGCTCCAGTCCACGTGCAATGCAAGTGACCACGGCTTCCATGATTATATTGTCCCCTATATTTGCTTCTTACTTGCAGGCATTTGGTTGATAAAAAATTGATTAAAATTAAGATACAATTTATACAAAACGAAATTCGCTTTAAAGAAAGGCTTTCTTCAAAACAAAACTTAATGAAGTGGTCAAAATCATGTCTGATTGACCCCGATATATTGCGCATCCATCTTACTCGCGCTGTTCACTTTTCATAATCAGCATAGATGGAAAAAAAATAACATTATAATATTTTAACAAATATGAAACTAAATGCGCTTATTTAATGGCTACAACACGTAGGCTATAGTAGGCCTACAGACTCTCTATTTGTATATTGCTGCACATTCATTTAATTCTGAATTTTGCACACATAAGTTGAAAGGCATTTGTTTACGTGCATAGTAAAACATATCTGCAACATTTATCAAGTTCACAGATAATTGTGCGTGCATTTATTAATCATTATGATACTAAAATCATAATAAAGTCTATACTATGTACAAAAAATCCGATGAGCCCAGAATATGAACGCAACGTGTTTACTCACACGTTAAGCATTTTCCTCCCATAGAAAACCATTATAAGAACGCTTAATTTGGCTTAATGCAGATTAGAATGTCCCCGTATTATGTCTAAATAACAAGATAGGTTTTCTTTTTTTTTTCTTCACCATGCGGTTCAGGACTTCCATAGAATACAGCCTGAATATAATTACTTCCAAAAATGATTTTTGGGGGTGCTAACGAGGTGCTTTGGTCTTTCTTGGGGGCTTTCTTTCTAGCCCCTCCCTAGCGCCGCCCATGCATATGCCTATCCATTAACCGGCATTTCTTCATAAATATTTTTTCTTTTTATAAATGCATTATGCATTTATGGCATTATATATGGCATTATGCAAAGTAGAACTTTATGTAGGCCTACACATTTAGGAACAGATATTGGGTTCTGCCCAAAGTCAAGCAACATAAAAGTAACGAGTAACGGAAAAAGTTACTTTCTATATGGGGTAACTAAGTAAAGTAACGGATTACTTTTTAAAAGAAGTAACGAGTTACACTACTTTTTAAAAGTAACTTCCCCAACACTGGAACTGAAAACGTCCTTGTTAGTCCAATAAAAGCTTTTATTGACACCAGGCTCAGCAAACGACTCGTTTTTCAAAGTGGGGAACTATGACGACAAAGAGGATAAAACACCACCCCCGCAGAAGAAGATCAACGCCTACTTCAACACGGCCGGTTTAGCCCCGCCCACCGATTCGCGCATTACACGTTAAACTCATTATATTATGTAAAACTGTTATCCACTCACAGCAGTGGGCGTTTACTTCCAAGTCTTCAATGCGAGACGCCCATAAAAACCGAGCGTTTTTGAGCTAGGCTCAAAACTAGGGTAGAAAATAGCCTATTACTTATTCATTTTGATGCTTTTGAATGTAAAAACCAAGCGAACGTCATAAGTTGACCTCAGACAACAATATAAAAAAAATTAAAAAGCCAGTTCATTACCCCTTTAAGGCCATGTAGACACACGTCCTCTTCCTGGCAGATTCGTAACATCTTTAGTTGATTGGAACTTCTTAATTATTGCCCTGATGGTCAAAATGGGGATTTTCAATGTTTTAGCTATTTTCTTACAGCCACTCTCTATTTTGTGAAGCTCAACAATCTTTTGATGCACATCAGAACTATATTCTTTGGTTTTACTCATTGTGATGAATGATTAAGGGAATTTGGCCTTTGTGTTTCCTCATATTTAAACTCCTGTGAAACAAGAAGTCATGGCTGGACAATGTCATGTTCCTAGTCACCCTGGTGTGCTAAATAAAAAAATAAAATAAAAATAATGGGAATATACTTCAGAGATATTTTACTCGTATAAAATTCTAGGGGTGCCAATAATTGTGGCCAGTGTGTTTTGAAGAAAAGCATTTATTTCATAGTGTGATTCCCAACTTTCAATTCTTTTACTTCAATGAAAGATTAGATTTTTGCAATTCTTTTGATCGAAAGATCAAAAGGATGAACAATGCAGAGTTATTTTTTACAGCCATTTTTGATAATATTTACCATTAATTCGGACCACAACTGCATATTAAAAATAGTATATGTATAAATGAGCAAAAGTTGTTAGTTTCTGATACTAATGACTTTCTGATATTTTGCATAGCAACAGTAATCACTTTGACAGCATAAGCGCTGTCAGTTTTGCTGCTGCTGTTCTGACACACTCGAGATGTGTGAAACCCTACTGTGTTCATTTGTGTTTTTTAAGCGTAAGGATTCGAAATTTCAAGTGATTTAACTGGTGAATATCTTTGTGCACTTCAGGCTTTGCTGTGTGCAATGCTGACGAACCAGGAGAACATGACGGTGGAGCAGGTGAAGAAGATCCTGAGTGAGGAAGAGGAGGGCGGCTCAGACTCGTCCCAGCAGTGCTCCTCCGAGGATGAAGATATCTTCGAGGAGATGGCCCAGGTGAGTCCTCCTCGTGCGCGGGAGAAGCGTCAGTGGCACGCTCGTGTCCCGTCTCTGAGCACGCAGCCCTCCAGCGGCGCAGACTGGGCCTGGCTGGTCAAACGCCTGCACAAACTCTGCATGGACTTGTGCAACAACTACATCCAGATGCACCTGGACCTGGAGAGCAGTTTAGGAGAACAACCCACACACCGGGCCGACCCACTCTTTTTCTTACCGCTTTTTAATTCGGAGACGTCCACGCCCTCGACCGGGGGCCCGTCGGGTCACGGGACGCCCTCAGAGGACAGTGTCCGCCTTCACCTTGACGAAACGCCCTCGGATGAGATCCACATCAGTCCCGGTGGATCGAGTGCAAATGTCCCCCAGCTGAGAGGAGACCGGAGAGACGGGGCCCGTAAGAAGGAGTGGTGGGAGAGTGCGGGAAACAAGCTGTACACCATCGCCACCGACAAAACCATCAGCAAACTCATGATCGAGTACAAGAAACGCAAGCAGCAGCAGCAGCACAATCACTCGGTGTTCCCCAAAGATGCCAAAGCCGGAGAGAAGAGGGGCGAGGCGGGGACCCTGCGCGGGCCGGACCCCCCGGGACCCCCGAGGCCTCAGCAACTGGTGGAGCAGGGGCCGATGCGACACTCCTTCAGCGCGGGGCCCGAGCTCCTGAGGCAAGAGAAGAGGACCCGATCGGGCTCCACCGCCAGCTCGCACAACATCTCCATCAGAGACTCTGAGGCACAGATACAGGTGAGACGGGACAGGAGACCCAGCACACTCAAAACTTCTAGGCAAGACAAGTAGTTTGTTTAGGCATGGTTTGCAGGGAATTACAAACCTACGCACATAACTATAGAATCAATTCTTAATGCGCATGTGAACGCCATCAGCGTTTATCACAGGTTCAGTGGCGGCCCCTAATTTAATAACAAATGATCATTCCCCCGGAAGTGAATCAATCAAAACTAACTTTAGCTGGAAAATAACATTATTCAAGAACCGCTATAAAACCAAACCAATCTCTGTTACCTTAAATTATATTAAGTTTATCTCTGTAAAGCTGCTTTGAAACAATCTACATTGTTAAAAGCGCTATATAAATGAGGATGACTTGACTCACATCAGCAAGCATCACCGCAAATAAATCATTTTAAAATCATAAATATAATGCATTTACCAAAGTTGACATAGGTCTCGTTTACACTGTCAGTGAAATGTGTCCCAATTCTGATGTTTTGCTCACATGTGACACAGATAGGATGTGTTCTAGGACCGTGTAAACGGGAACAAAACGCATGCATTCGGATATTTCAGGCCTCATTCATATGTGGAAATAAATCAGATATACACTCACCTAAAGGATTACTAGGAACACCTGTTCAATTTCTCATTAATGCAATTATCTCATCAACCAATCACATGGCAGTTGCTTCAATGCATTTAGGGGTGTGGTCCTGGTCAAGACAATCTCCTGAACTCCAAACTGAATGTCAGAATGGGAAAGAAAGGTGGTTTAAGCAATTTTGAGCGTGGCATGGTTGTTGGTGCCAGACGGGCCGGTCTGAGTATTTCTCAATCTGCTCAGTTACTGGGATTTTCACGCACAACTATTTCTAGGGTTTACAAAGAATGGTGTGAAAAGGGAAAAACATCCAGTATGCGGCAGTCCTGTGGGCGAAAATGCCTTGTTGATGCTAGAGGTCAGAGGAGAATGGGCCGACTGATTCAAGCTGATAGAAGAGCAACTTTGACTGAAATAACCACTCGTTACAACCGAGGTATGCAGCAAAGCATTTGTGAAGCCACAACACGCACAACCTTGAGGCGGATGGGCTACAACAGCAGAAGACCCCACCGGGTACCACGCATCTCCACTACAAATAGGAAAAAGAGGCTACAATTTGCAAGAGCTCACCAAAATTGGACAGTTGAAGACTGGAAAAATGTTCCCTGGTCTGATGAGTCTCGATTTCTGTTGAGACATTCAGATGGTAGAGTCAGAATTTGGCGTAAACAGAATGAGAACATGGATCCATCATGTCTTGTTACCACTGTGCAGGCTGGTGGTGGTGGTGTAATGGTGTGGGGGATGTTTTCTTGGCACACTTTAGGCCCCTAAGTGCCAATTGGGGATCGTTTAAATGCCACGGCCTACCTGAGCATTGTTTCTGACCATGTCCATCCCTTTATGGCCACCATGTACCCATCCTCTGATGGCTACTTCCAGCAGAATAATGCACCATGTCACAAAGCTCGAATCATTTCAAATTGGTTTCTTGAACATGACAATGAGTTCACTGTACTAAAATGGCCCCCACAGTCACCAGATCTCAACCCAATAGAGCATCTTTGGGATGTGGTGGAACGGGAGCTTCATGCCCTGGATGTGCATCCCACAAATCTCCATCAACTGCAAGATGCTATCCTATCAATATGGGCCAACATTTGTAAAGAATGCTTTCAGCACCTTGTTGAATCGATGCCATGTAGAATTAAGGCAGTTCTGAAGGCGAAAGGGGGTCAAACACAGTATTAGTATGGTGTTCCTAATAATCCTTTAGGTGAGTGTAATTCAGATATGTGCCAATGCGACTCATGTAAACAGGCAGATCGGATTTTCTGAGGCATTAGGCAATGTCTCCGCGGTTTAATGACGAGAGCAACGAAACGTCGTGTCGTCGACGGAGAGGAATGTGGACACACGCTGACACAACATGTCTGAGGTCGTCTTGCTCATCCTAAAATTTCAGACCCACTGCTCCTCTTTAAAGCCCGCCACAATATGCTCCCGCCAGTCCTGAGGTCTCTCTCGCACTCAATAACTGCAATACTCCAACTCCAATAAAGTTACCATCAAGTGTAACCTAATTCTGTATTTTTAGCTAAGCAGAATCATAAATATTTCTATTCTGGCGTCACCATTGACCTGATCATTCCTGATATAACACCGATGTAGCATTTGAAGGAAAAGTACTTTTTATTACCTGTTTATCATGTGTCCTAGAAGTAATCATATTTTAAGTCAATATTTTGGCTTTATTTAAAGTATCGTGAGAGTATAATATCATATCGTGAGATAGTATCATTTATCGAACCGAATCGCGTATTTACACATCTACTTTTTTTTTTTTCAACAATTTTGCTACATATTTTGTTTTGTTTTATAGGCTTCGGAAGGAATTTAACCGATTTGTGACATTAAAGGAGTAGTTCACCTCAAAATTAAAATTTCCTGATAATTTACTCACCCCAATGCCATCCAAGATGCTCATGTCTTTCTTTCTTCAGTGGAAAAGAAATTAATTTTTTGAGGAAAACATTTCAGTATTTTTCTCCACACAATGGACTTCAAGCGCAACCAACATGTTGAAGTCCAAATCAATGCAGTTTCAAAGGCCTGTGAAGAGCTTCAGACGGCTCTGCACGATCCCATCTGAGGAACAGGGTCTTATCTAGCGAAACCATCGGTCATTTTCTAAATGAAATAAACATTTATACTAGGGATGCACCATGATATCGGGACAACATCGGTATCGTCCGATAAAAGCTTAAAATGACCATCATCGGCATATATGAATATGACTGCCGATGAGCCTTGCCGATAGGGTGGCGTGTTTCCTATGCGCACGTGACGACCGTGAACGAAGCATGAGCGCCAGGAACTTAAACTTCCAACTAGGGGTGTGCGTCTCACGGTTTTTGATCGTGGACGATTAAAATGTCTCCACGATCTGCTTTTGAAGAAAAATCATAGTATCGTGCATTCTATCAGTTCAATTCTGGCGCCTTCATCTCAACATACTGTACAACGCGACGTACATTCACATCACACCACATGTAAACGCAGAGGTAGAGTTACACTCACGGGACACTGCAATTCACAAAAGTTCATTATTTGCATGTGCGTCAAAGTCTTGCTAGTTAAACAAGTCTTATTGCTCCAATACTGTCAAATACACACAAGGTTTACATAAACAAAGTTGGTTATGTCTAAAGTGAAAGCAAACAGAGAAAACCTGCTTGTCAAATGCGTGTATATTAGACGCGTCGCGTGCAGTTCTTAAAGAGACAGTAATAATATGCTGCCGCTTGTCCTTAAAGAGATACTGCACCCAGAAATAACAATGCTGTCATTATTTACTCACTCTAATGTTGTTCCAAACCTGGATTCATTTCTTTCTTGTGCTTAAATATACTATGGAAGTCACTGGAGTACAGCAACTGTTTGGTTAGACACATTCTTCCAAATAAGTTTTATTTTCAACAGAAGAAAGACATTTATTTGGGTTTAAAACAACTTGAGAGAGTGAATGATGACAATTAAAATTTTTGGGAGAACTATCCCGTTAATGTTAATAAAACAACAAAACACAAAGAGGGGAGTTTGAAGAGCACTCACTGCTCTTGACTGAGAACTTTAATAAGCTTTTTTTGCACTTAAAAAAACAAACAAATATATCAGGCATTACGTCATCACGTTGTAAACGTCACGCGTCACCATCTATCTGAGTTATTTGTCTGTGTAATCCGGTAAAAAAAGGAAGGAAAGGGTGAAAAATTTAATCTCATTTTCTCCTCCAACTTCAAAATCGTCTGACATCTTTGTTTTAATTTATTATTATTATTATTAAAAAAATTAACGTTTCCAACGTGATGACGTAATCCCTGGCGCGTCGCAGACCAGCACAAGACGAACAATTGTGATTAAAAAGTATATAAATGTTTATTTATTTTTTTAAATGACCGATGGTTTAGCTAGATGAGACCCTGCTCCTCAGCTGTGATCGAGCAGAGCCGTGTGAAGCTCTTCACAGGCCTTTGAAACTGCATTGATTTGGACTTCAACATGTTGGTAGCGCTTAAATTCCATTGTGTGGAGAAAAATCCTGAAATGGTTCCTCATAAAACTTTATTTTGAACATCTTGGATGGCATTGGGGTGAGTAAATTATCAGGAAATTTTTATTTTGAGGTGAACTAAACCTTTAATAGAAGAATATAGAGTCAAATTACAGAACTTCAGCTAAAGTAATTGCATTATTTTCTGGAATTGCAGACTTCTACTATGGGACTGATATTCTTTTATGCATATTTTATATGTTATGTCGATTTTCTTCCCAGGCCTGGACCAACATGGTCCTCACGATCCTGAACCAGATCCAGGTGTTGCCGGACCCCACGTTCATGGCCCTCCAGCCAGCCGTGTTCCCCTGCATCAGTCAGCTGACCTGTCATGTGACCGACCTCAGAGTGAGGCAGGCGGTGCGCGAGTGGCTCGGGCGAGTGGGGCGCGTGTATGACATCATCCTGTGATGACCCGGCTCGTGTGCTTTACTCATGTATCCTGTGGCGTCTAACTTTGCTAACTCTTTTTACCATAGTGCACAGTGATCTCTGTGTAATACCAAACCCTTCTGCGAATGTTCTTCAATATCCATGCTGTTATATTCAGAATCTATATTTTTATTTATTTATATCTCTGAATGTTTTTTGGCTTTAAATGTACATGTGCCACATACAGAATTATGTTGTTTTCCTCTCATCTAACCCTTTAAAACTTCAAACTTCAAACTCCCCTGAACATTTCAACCAGTTAAAGTCATTGCTCAATGAAACGTGGGACTTAATGCACTTTCGTCAATGCTTTGATTAATATATCTAAAGCATGAGCTTGTGCTTTGCTAAATGCAGTTTTATGTTAGTATTATCACGCCATAGTTCATGTACATATTATACAATGCCTTAAAATAGAAATAATCAGTGGAATTGGCTTAAGTTAGATATTTACTTCTGTGCAAAAACACTGTAGAAGACATTATGTCCTTTTGTAGTATCAGCTATAGTTTAAAATCAGTGGCCGGATGTGTTGGCTTTGTTTCTGTCTGTAAATCTGGAAACATTCAGGTTCAACCTTCACAAGAAAGCCGTCTAATATCTAATGTCCAACGTCCATCCAGTCAGAAACTGTGTGCCATAGATCCCACTACCCATAATCCAACGGGAATCTATGGTTTAAAACATCAGAAACTAGATTTAGAGTTCACCAAACAACACTTCATCTGACTAAACTTGAATAAAACCGTGAGAAATAAGTGTAGTTTTTATAACTGCACCGTATGTTGTCTTAAAACCCTAAAAGCCACTTGTAGAAGCTATTATCTCAAACTGTTTAGGGATCTTTTAACTGGAGACTATTTATTAAAACTGGATATGTTTGCACTTACAATTTTAACGCTTTATCCCAAATATATTTTATTCCTTGATCTAGAACTGCAGTTGTTTTGAATATTCATTTTTGTCTGCAATCATCTGCATGTATTATGTATATGTTGATTTTTATGTGGATATTTATTTTGTGATGCTTGAATGTTGTTAAGAGAAATTTGCTCAACATGTATGACAAGCTGCAAAGAAATGGTATGTAATTCATATACAGTTATTTCAAAAAAGGCTACTGTGCTGTACACTTCATTATGTGCAATGGGAACTATGAGAATCTGGACCATACACAGATACACACAGATACTCTTTACATGTGTCCAGCACACACAGCCTAACTTGCGTAATCTTAGTGAGAATGTGTAATCTTTAGCTCTGTCTGCTCATATTCGGTTGTGTTGATGGCAACGGCTTGGGAGATTAAATCGGATGTTGAAAGGGACCAAAGACTAATTTATGTGACAAATGTATATTCAATATGAGATTGAATTCTGGAAAACTATTATTTTTAGCAAAACAAAGTTGTTGTTTTTTCTTCTTCAGTTGAAAGCCTGGTTTGTCCTGAGTCCAGGTTTTCATTTTTCTTTGTTCCTCTTCTTTTTCCCTTCTTCTTTTTCTAGGTACACACTGAAGTATAGTCTACATCTGTCTATTTTGCACAAACGTTCTGTTTGAACAGATTGTGAATATGTTCAGACAGTGTTTTGTCTGGACAAAAATAAGGACTTTATAAACTCTAAGGGATATTTTTAGAGGATGTTTTGTGTAAATGATTGGTTTGAGACTAAACTTTTAGCGTTGGTCTAAATCCATAGGAAAACACTATGGATTATGTTGTGCAGACTTTAGCTAAACATAAAAATACAAGCTAAAATGTGTATTACTCAAAAACATGTCAAGTTCATAATGCCACTCCATTCCCAGTGCACTAAAATTAATCATCCCATAATGTACCAAGCATATATCTATTATTTTAAGGATATGTTAGTGTGTGTGTTTTGGAGGGAGTGCGCTCAGTACTCGTTTACTACATGCTGTTTATTATCTGACTTCTATCAATCAACTGCAGTACATGTGCATTACGCTGAATGTGTTCTGGAGTGTTTATTGGACGATCATTTATGTTGTAAGTGTTGTAGAATAAATAAGCAGTTACAAACCGTGTGTGTGTTTTATTATTGGCAAGATTGACTGGCCAGTTTATTCTGTTTAATATTACTATTAAATCATATATGCACATACAAAGAAAACTGATTTGCAAAAACCAGAACTTTTCTTTTGAGTGGATTAGTGACTAGTACAGATTACTAGATTTTTACAATTAATTTAAGAGATTAAGTAAAGTTAACTAAAAAGTGTTAGTTAGAATCACTGTTGCAAAACAATAATGACATGTTTCGGTCATGACTGTTTCGCTAGTGACAATTTAAGATACTTTTGAGCCTAACTTAAAGATGCTAATCCGCACATGGTTAGGTCTGAACAGTTGTACACACACACAAACTACATTTTATCGAATAACACTTAAAAAACCATGATATCACACCCGAAACTTCAACACATGTTTCGGTAGTGACAATTTTAGATACCTTTGAGCCTAACTCACAGCTGATAACCTAGCACAGGTCTGAACAGTTGCACACATAAAAACTAAATTTTACACCCAAAAAAGTTTGCTTAATTGCAGAAAAAAGGTGTTTGGTAGTGATGTTACACAGATTTTTTGACTTGTGAACACATTTCCCTCAGAATCATGGTACCTATCTACAATGAACAACGCATTCTCATCCCAAGGCGTCACTAAAATGACAATTTTGACCATGCTTCAATATTCGACGCTTTAGGCACCCTTTAGCGTCAGTTAGTTGACGCGGGTAGGTTTAGGTCTGGGGTAGGGTTAGGATTAGATAGCGTCATCTAACTGACGTTAAAGGTAAAGCGTCAGTGAGATGACGCCCTAGGATCGCGTCATGTAACTGACGCTAAAGGGTGCCTAAAGCGTCGAATATTGAAGCATGGTCAAAATGATTCCCAAGGCGTCAGTTTTATGACGCCTAGGGATGAGAATGGGCTGCAATGAAAGAGAGACTATGAAATAGAGGGACAATGGACTAAAACACAGTTTCGGTAGTGACATGAAAATGTGGGACACATTTTTTTACATTAAGTTTCATGATTTAAAAATAAAATATAAAATAAATGTTTTTTTTTAACTGCACTTTTTAAAAGAAATCAAAAAGATATTTTTAAAAACAACAATGAAAAAAAAAAATTTCAATATCATTTTTACAAGTTGCAATTTAGGGGTTAGGGTTCGGGACAGCCACCTTCCAATTGAAGTACCCAATAAATGATGATTTTATATATATTAAGCTTACTGATATTTTAAATATTATTGTGGGATTCAATAGATAATAGAAGGATCTTTGTAAACATCTAAAATTTTAATACTTAAATGCTTTTTAAGTGTGTTTTTTAGGTTGTGGTACAGCAATTTGTACCAATTGAATGACCCATATATATATATACACTCACCTAAAGGATTATTAGGAACACCAATTCAATTTCTCATTAATGCAATTATCTAATCAACCAATCATATGGCAGTTGCTTCAATGCATTTAGGGGTGTGGTCCTGGTCAAGACAATCTCCTGAACTCCAAACTGAATGTCAGAATGGGAAAGAAAGGTGATTTAAGCAATTTTGAGCGTGGCATGGTTGTTGGTGCCAGACGGGCCGGTCTGAGTATTTCACAATCTGCTCAGTTACTGGGATTTTCACGCACAACCATTTCTAGGGTTTACAAAGAATGGTGTGAAAAGGGAAAAACATCCAGTATGCCGCAGTCCTGTGGGCGAAAATGCCTTGTTGAAGCTAGAGGTCAGAGGAGAATGGGCCGACTGATTCAAGCTGATAGAAGAGCAACTTTGACTGAAATAACCACTCGTTACAACCGAGGTATGCAGCAAAGCATTTGTGAAGCCACAACACGCACAAACTTGAGGCGGATGGGCTACAACAGCAGAAGACCCCACCGGGTACCACTCATCTCCACTACAAATAGGAAAAAGAGGCTACAATTTGCAAGAGCTCACCAAAATTGGACAGTTGAAGACTGGAAAAATGTTGCCTGGTCTGATGAGTCTCGATTTCTGTTGAGACATTCAGATGGTAGAGTCAAAATTTGGTGTAAACAGAATGAGAACATGGATCCATCATGCCTTGTTACCACTGTGCAGGCTGGTGGTGGTGGTGTAATGGTGTGGGGGATGTTTTCCTGGCACACTTTAGGCCCCTTAGTGCCAATTGGGCATCGTTTAAATGCCACGGCCTACCTGAGCATTGTTTCTGACCATGTCCATCCCTTAATGGCCACCATGTACCCATCCTCTGATGGCTACTTCCACCATGTCACAAAGCTCTAATCATTTCAAATTGGTTTCTTGAACATGACAATGAGTTCACTGTACTAAAATGGCCTCCACAGTCACCAGATCTCAACCCAATAGAGCATCTTTTGGCAGGGGCGGACTGGCCATCTGTGTGATCTGGAGAATCACAGAACGGCCGGTACTCCAGGACGGCCGGCGGGCCGGCCCACCACCCGCCACGCACGCAGTCACGGACATCCCAAGTCTCCCGGAAGTTCCGGGAGTCTCCCGCATATTGATGCCCGCAAATTAGTTAAAATCTCCCGGAATCTAGAGCGAGCAAGAGCGCGCATGCGTAGCGCGCGCACGGCAGAGAGAGTGAGCGAGCGAGAGACCTTGCGTGTGTGTGCTAGTGTGCGCGTGTGCCTTACGAAGCGCATGTAAGGACCCAACCAATCAATTTTCAGTGCGGGCGGGCTTTTATCTCTTCTACTCCCTAACCGAATTAATCAGAAATTACTTTGCAAGTTACTTGCGAGGGATGATGTTAGGAAGTGATATTCGGCTTGCTACATTTTTGATGATTACAGTAGTTTAAACAGCTAAACTTCAACATTTTAGCTGTAAAATGCCACATGCAGTAGCTAATATTAAGAAATATGTTGTGCTTTTACTTTTAAAAATGTTGGTAACGTTACAGTTAATGCTTACAAACTTCTTTGTAATACATTTTGAATACAGAAGTTACATTTGTAATGGTGTAGCCTATTTCCTAGATGTGGTATTATTATTTGTGCAGTAGCTAAGATTAATTACTGCATACATTAATTAAGATTATTAAGTAATAAATTCATTTTAAGACAGCATGGAATAGATTGTATAATATGCTGTTAGCTATAATTTGGATGGTATAGTATCATGAGCCACAATTAAAGTCTTGTGACACTCATGCCAGGCGGCAGGCGTTATTGTTGTTGTAGTCGAGTTTCCGCGCGCCGATTGCTTTGGGCCGGGCCGGGCCTAGTCAAAGTCCAGGGCCGTTTTTTAGTCCCAGTCCGTCCCTGTCTTTGGGATGTGGTGGAACGGGAGATTCGCATCATGGATGTGCAGCCGACAAATCTGCGGCAACTGTGTGATGCCATCATGTCAATATGGACCAAAGTCCCTGAGGAATGCTTCCAGCACCTTGTTGAATCTATGCCACGAAGAATTGAGGCAGTTCTGAAGGCAAAAGGGGGTCCAACCCGTTACTAGCATGGGGTACCTAATAAAGTGGCCGGTGAGTGTATATATATAGAGAGAGAGAGAGGTATACTGCGTATATTTAACGTTATACCTATTGTTCTATAGACCATTTCAAGGACGTAAACAATAACAAACGCGTTGGAATGCTACTGCGCATGTCTGGCCCTGAATCGTTTCCGGTGGCGCCATTTTAGAACCACGGATCTGTGAAAACCATAGGTGAAAACAAGCTCGTACTTTTTAAGTCTAGCAAAAAGGCAAGTTAAAGTATTTCCAAGAAGTGAAAATAAATGATGATTAAAATAATTGATGACCCTTTTAAGACTTTGATGCGTTAACTGTTTACCTGAATAGTCTAACCACGGATCATCTGATTGCGTGTTGCGGCTGCTTGCGTGTACACGAGAGTCGAGAAATGCGATAAAAGCATATCGCAGTCTGGATGCTTACAATTAATTTCTTAGCGGAAAGGTTGGGAACATTTATTCGTACAATGTGGATGACATCTGTCTTGTTTGGTGCAGATGAAGCAAGTCAAAATAGCGTCAAAAACGTACTTATGGTTTGTCCGACGAGGTTACGAGTGGGCATTTCACTTGCATTGCTGGGTTTGTCAGTCTGTATATCTGCAAATATTCATATTTATCTGTACAGCGCTATTCAAAATACATATCGTTTCACAGCAGCTTTACAGAACATCCATGTATATGAATGCTTAATGTACGCTAGTAAACTAATCGCTATATGCCATTACTCATTTCATACGTTTCCAAGGGTGTGTGTTTAGTTAGGTGAAGTTGTTGCTGTGGAACGGTGTGCGAGGGTTTAAATGTCCTATCTGAGCCATTCATGTGGTCACAAATAAATAGAAGGTGAATGCAATTTAAAGCTGGCTGTCTTTATTTTCTAGTGCCCGTATTAGCCATTTAAGAGAAACATAGATACATGCAGATTAATAATTGTACAATTAAGAATAAAACACACAGAATACACTTTTTAGGTCCTTGAAGGTAAAATGTTTTTTTATGGTTTTCAAATAGTCACATACAGATTTGCTGTGTGTGTGTGTATGTATATAGGTGAAACTTGAAAAATGAGAATATCATGCAAAAGTTCATTTATTTCAGTAATTCAACTTAAAAGGTGAAACTAATATATTATATAGATTAATTACATGCAAAGTGAGATATTTCAAGCCTTTATTTGTTTATAATTGATTATGGCTTATGAATTCAAAATTAGAATATTATGAAAATGTTTTCACAATATTATTGACACCTTTTAAGTTGAATTTTTTTCACTTATATCACAATATCACTGTGATATTGTCACAATATCACTTTTGCATGATATTCTAATGTTTTGAGTTTCATCTGTAGTAGTCAACATTTGAAGTGGATCAAAGAAGTTAATCAAAGTTGTCCTAAGACAAGAATGGGGTTTGTTCAATATTAATGTATAACTTTGATGAAAGGGTTAGGTCTCCTTCAAATGTTGACTACTGCATGTATTCATAAATACATAAACAAAAGAAACATCCTCTAAGTTTCAACAGCTTTTATTTTCAGCAAATTTCTTATTATGTGTAAATACTTGTATGAACAAAATGCTTCAACAACTGAGACAACAACATAAAACATTTCACAGAATGTTTTTTTTTTTTTTTTTAACAAACAGAAATGGAGTTATGAGTCTCTGAACAAAGGGGGTCAATATCAATCCTCAAGTTTTCCAAAACATCTGGGGCTTCATACAGTGTGTGCAGAATTATTAGGCACGTTGATTTTCTGATCATATTTTTTTTTCAGGCACATTTTATCAATTCCAAACCACATTAATCTTAATAACTACTATTCATTTTGTATTTAATCATTTACAATTGATTTATAATTGTTTATGAAGGCTGGAAATGAAAAACGCCTTATATTCAGGGTGTGCATAATTAGGCATGTTTTCTTTTACAGATAAAATAAGCCAAAAAAGAGAGGTAAAGAATCCTTAAAAATGACCCCCACTTAAGAATCACTAGCTGAAGTGTAGTAGAATACATGATCTTCCAGAATCTGACAGTAACTTTTGGGAGTTAATTTTTAGTCCATCTCTGCAAAACGGACTTCAGGGTAGGAGATGGACTAAAAATTAACTCCCAAAACTTACTGCCAGATTCTGGAAGATGAATTCTTCAAACAGTGGTACAAGAGGATGTGGTGCTGGTCCGTCAAGAGTCACTCTCGATCTGTCTGTCTATAGGGCCTATAAAAAAAACAGTCTTCATGTATTTTACCAACTTCAGCTTGTGATTCTTATTAAGAGGGCATCATTTTTTAGGATTCTTTACCTACCCTAAGCCTCTGAGATCCTGACATCTTGCTCTTCTGGAGACTCCAGGTTGCAGTTCTGGAAAATGGCGGCGCTGGAGACTAAAGAGTTCCTGATGGTTTCACGCTTAATTCTTCACCTTAATTGTTTTACAGTTAACATGCGTCTTTTCTTCTCCACCTGTTTTCGTCTGACCCACTGAGCATTTCACTGTCCAATGGGTCAAGCCTTAACTGCAATTCCTAGTATTGCATCCTTCTCATGGGCATTTAATACTTTGTGACTTTAAAATCTCTTTTTTTTTTGGCTTATTTTATCTGTAAAAGAAAACATCCCTAATAATTATCCATTATTATCCACCTGAATATAAGGTGTTTTCATTTCCAGCCTTCATAAACAATTATATCACTTGTATATGATTAAATACAAAATGAATAGTAGATATCAAGATTAATGTGGTTTGGAATTGGTAAAAATGTGTCTGGGAAAAAAAATATGATCAGAAAATCAACGTGTCTAATAATTCTGCACACACTGTATGGTCACATGTGGTTTGGCACTGCAGGACGATCAGCTGTCTCCCTGTAGCAGTGTTAAGCGTCTTAAATTACAGATGATGGCTTTCCTATTGAAGACAAAAGTAGAAACAATTATTTTACTTAATCTGGTTAATGCACAATATGTAAAAAAAAAAAAACAATGCTATTATTGTGTAATACATCAGTAAATGTTGGAATTAACACTAGCCAAGCTTAATAAGTGATGACAAAATGTTTACCTTTACATTTTGTAAACTACTGCAGTTAGCTGTTGCACACCATTCTGGGGCTCGTTCTTCGTACGTTGCTTAAAACATCCGAGATCAAATGAGACATCTAAGATGATATCATCGTGCTAATCATGATCCGGCTAATTGGGTTCTTCGAACACACCTTTTGTTTATGATTAGTATCGCTGGATTGAGTTATCTGAGATAATTGCGCGTTCATGCGCTGGTTTAAAAGGGGATATGTATCGATAGTAGAAACATTGATCAGCAACGCTGCTATTGGCTGCTCACCGTGGCCAAAGAGCGCGCTCAGTTTTACTCTGCAGCAGAGCAAGAGCTATTGCTAGAAGGTTATGCTGAATTTGAAAACTTAATTACGTTAAGTTTTCACCTAAAATGTGCAAAGCCAGGAGAGAGGGCTGGCAAAAAGTAGCAAATTAAGTTTGTAGTGACCATTTAGATGTTTTTATCACTTATTACAGTATATATATTTTTTATTTGAATAATTTCTAAATAATTAATAACTTTGTTCATTGTAATCTCAGTCACCACCCACTACTAGAACATGGGAACAAGTAAAAGTGAAGTACTAGAATATTCTACATAATGGTAATTTGTAGCCTACTATAGGCTACTATAGTCTCTTTTAAAAAGGCACTGTTAATAAATGTTTGCTTGTTTATAACAGCAACCAAGAAAAAGGCTGAGAAAAAAAAGAAAAGAAAAACAAACAGGTGGTGTCGTGCAAACCCACATTATACCCCGGCAGAAGAGCTGACCTTTGGGTAGAATGTGAACCGACCCGTCTGGGGTTCAGCTCTTCCTCAGACACACAGTAGGGACCAGTAGCAGCAACTCCTTCATTACTGGTAAATGAACTTTAAATGATCTTACACTGTAAAATATTTTTTTTGCTGCACTATAGGCCTATAATCCCAATGGCTGGTCCAGTCATATCAACTGTTAAACCTTGAGTAGGCCTAGTGATGAATTGCTTACTTGTGAAAGTGTGCATGTGTGAAACTACATGTAGCCTAGTTAATGAAAAAAAATATGTTGCCATGAGTTATTGATCACATTTCCCCCAGTGTACTTCATTGTAATGAAATTGTGTTTTCCTCTTTTGTGCAGTTTTAAACACAAACACATTTATCTGTTCCTGGCTGATCCATGTGCAGTAAGTGGACTTTTCCAAACTTTACATCAAAAGGGAAGAAAGTACAACACTTTGTAATGCCCATTTCCCCACCAATGCACAGGACAGTGAAGAAACTCTCTCAGATGACTGTCTTTTGGAGAAAGTATCTTTAAATAACTTTACTTAATTTACACTTGAGTACCTATTATTTCTGAATGCAACATGTGTTGCAGGAGTCCACATCTACAGAAAGGCCTACAGAAGAGTCTGCACAAAGCAGTTATACAGAGGTGGGCAGTGTATACTTTTCCTTTTATTTTTTGTTGCATAAGGCTTGTGTTGACAGGTTTAACCCAAGTCCCCCTGCCCCTAGAAAATAGAGTATTTTGGGGGGGAAAACTTGACAACTTAAAGAATAAAAAACTGGCACTACAGAGTAAGAGATAGAGTTGCTTCAAAGGAACTTCACAGTAAGTGCTAATATATTATTTCACACACAGTACTTTTGCTGACCTTGCATAGTATCTCTTATTGCAGGCAAAATATGACTTGATCACTGGCTTTTCTTTACAAAGAACAATTTAAATAAAAAATCAAAGAACTAAGCATATTTGTCTTGTCTTTTATTAAACATTTAATGAAATGTTTTATATTTTTGCTGATGGTGGAAATGTTGTGTAATATGGCACATGTAATGTCACAGGCCCTGTCAAGTGCAACCCTCAGGCTTTTCAGACTCTGAAATCTTCCCTTTAGTTGGCCAAAGTTCATTTCATTGTGTGACCTTGTCCTGGCTAGAGCTGCATTGTAACTGTAATACAGTGAGCTTGATATTGATACCATGTTCAAGTAATGTGCATAAATGTGAATCTCTGTGCTTCCACATTTGTGATACGGAACAGTCACACACCATCTAGAGATTTTAGTCTGTCAACTGCCTTTTTTTTTTATTTGATATAATATTACTAATCTTGAATATTAAGAATTGTAATAGTAACTTGGCTGCACATTTACATTGTGATCCCCCTTTCTGTTCACAAAATCCCCTTCATAGAGGCCTTGATGGGAACATTTGTGCAGTCTATTGACCAATCACATTAGTGAAGCCTGAGGGACATATCTGTGTCATATTAATCGGCATGTTCATGATTGCATGATCTTCATTAAAAATTATAATACCTGCGTTGGCTAAAAAAAAAAAAAAAAAAAAAAAACCTGCTATAGCCTACAACCTTGGGTCTAAACTGGCTTGGAAATGCCACAAAAAAAAACACCCTAAAAACTGCTTGAGCGCCAGGGTAAACTTTGTGAATGACACGACAGACAGCACTTATCAAGTTCTCCTTATCTCCAATAGTTTAAAGGAAAAGAGCCACTCGCAAATAATATCAGGACAATGCACACAATTTGTGCTGTTATTAAAGGCCGACTCCGACGAGTCGAACATTTAATGTGCGTTTCCAAAAAATAATTGATGTAAATGACATCCTCACGAGTCATGAGAAAAATGATATCTCTCAAAAAGTACACTATCGCGCTGCGTTAAAAGACTTCTCGTTTCACCTCCGCTTATAAAGGCGCGATCTAATCCTGTTTACATGAAATAAGCCTGCTCACGAGCAGGTTCAAGCTAGCGCACCTGTTGCTATGACAGCAAGTCTAGGATGAGCTTCGAAGAACCAAACGATCCAAGATCATGCCAAATCGTCAACAATCAAATCCAGCTAACTGAGTTAGCGACGTACGAAGAACGAGCCCCTGCAGTTGTCAACTGACTAGACAGCTTGACAACAAAAGTAAACTCCTAACTTACTTAATTACAGCCCACAGAACATTTAGAAGAAAAAAAAGGAAATAAAAACTTGCCCCTTTTCACTACGCACGCGTCAAAATGCTAGGTGCATAATATGTAAACAATTACGGTCGGACCAACAGTGCTAGCTTAAATTATGCTGTATCATACTTAAACAGTTAAAGTAGAGAAATACAAATAATCCAATGAAAAAAATAAGTATTTTACTTACCAGAATCGTGTACCAAATGTGTACACTACACTGTATATTGTTGCTTAGTATCCATTCTTCTCACTGCTGCAATCCAGGCGCGAATTCATATCGAAAATCTAAACGCTTTGATTCTAAAGTTAGTTCCGGGCCTGAGAGAACATCCAACCACTAAACAACATGCTCCTAATTTTAATTTTGACATGTTTTATTCGCATGAATAAGAAAATTATCGCACAATTGCCGTATATAAAGAGTAAATAAAGCGCCTCCCGCCGTTGTTTCGAATGTGCGCGCTAACTAACCGGAAACTTCTGAGGGCCAAACACGTCACTTCCTTCCATCTACAAATAGCCGTTGAAATGGTCTATAGTTTATATTTTTAAATAATGTAAACAAATAATGGCAATAATCTCCAATTGACATGAAAATATCTGATTTCTGCATTGATTGCTCATAAAACGTGGCCTGACATTAATTTATATCCCAAAAAACGGTTACCTTAAAAAAAAATAGTATTTTGATGTCATACACCCGCTGGTCTACGCAGCGCCGCTTCGAGTCAAACACACATAAACATTTGCTTTGTCCCTGAATGATTCGGCCCTTTTGAACAAATCGTTTGACTGAATTGCTAAAACCTGGCGGTTTACTTTCATATTTAAAATGTATGATTTAAAGAGATAGATAGCGGTAAATAAAATGCACTTAAAAACAAATAGACTATACGTGTGAAATATGAGATAACATTGTTAAATATAACAGAGATAATAAAATAATTGCAGTCGCATTGCATGACATGTGAAATCCACAGGCTTTGCTTCGGGTCATCGTCATGCACCACTCAGCCTCTCCAAAGCTCGAAGTCATGAACTGACATTCTCCTGTGAAATGTCTTGATACACTCTTGAACGCACTGTCCTTCAGTGATTGAGAAGTGTCCGGGTCCCTGAGGCAGCAACGCCGCATTAAACCTCACAGTTGTGCAGATCTTGTGGTGTTGGTGTCCACAGAACATTTGATGTGGAACAACCGTGAGTATCAACCGTCTCAATCATTTATAGCCAGCATGTGTCTTCCCTTTATAAGAAACATTCTTGTGTTTTTCTGATAATAAGACTTCCGCATTTAGTAGATATGTCTAGAGGTCTTTAACTGTTATCATGAGATCTCTTTCAGGATTGTCTTCAAGTGCTCTTTGCAGGAGATCACGGAGAGAGTAGCAACTGTCCTCCATTTTATTTTTTTATTTTTTTATTAAGCAAACAATTCAATACAGCAGCAGAAAACAAATATAGACAAATATAGATATGGAAAAAGCAAGCATCAGACCAATAAACTTGTTGATGACAAACAAGAAAATCGAATCATTTTGTCCAGCATTTTCTACTCTTGGAGTAATGAACAGCAAGGTCTTTAGCAATGCTTTTGGAAGTGTGTGCATTTTCCAGCTTTGTGGGTCTTTATAGTGCACTTTAAAGTGAAAGCTTTTGGGAAGCCAAACGTTCTTGAGAAGAAAAGATTTGTCAGTAACCAGTCTTCTTTGTGCCTTTATTTGACACACACTTCCAATCTCATCTCTTTAATTGACTCATTTAGCTTTTGGAAAGACGTTACACAGAGGTTCACTTACTTTTCTCATCCTGCCCTTTCAATGATCACTCAACGTCTCCAATAAAAATGGGAAAAATGGAGAATATGTGTACTTCAGTCAGATTGTGTTTGTCTATAATTGTGTGTGTGTAATCAATGCAAAAATCCAGATATATTTTCAGAGGGCTCACAAACTTGCCACTTTATAAATCAGCCTATTGTTATAGCAAATGGACGTAATGCACGTATATGTGTTTCACATTACCAAGTTCAGTTTGATTTTTTTGCTAAAGAAAGTCAGTCGTATTCCCTAAGCCATGGGATTGTACCCGGATGCCCTCACAGCTGTAATGTAGGCCAGTTGTGTTAGGAATGATTGGATGCTCCGGCACCACCTCTTGATCCCGCTGGAGTCGAGCTGACCAGGCGGACACAGGGTGTATAAGCCATTAATGCTATAGATGATGCAGCTGTGTGTTTTCAGCCCTCACACAGAGCAAACATGCGTGTGCTCCTGGACAGCAGCTGGATTCAGTTCGGCCCGGCGGGACGGGGCTCGTACGACTGGGGCGCAGGCGCATCCGCTCCGCCATCAGCTGAGGACCGTCTCAAGGTAAAACTCTCGCTTATACAGACTAAGCATGAAGTAAATTAACCATAAGTGCACTCGTTCCTCCAGGAGTAGCCCATCACATTTCTATATGACCGCTTTCATTTAGAGGTTCATATCGTGATCATTTAGTATCTGTCGACTCGTCACCCATCAACTGAGAACCGTCTCATGGTAAAACTACCGCTTTTCACAGGCTTTCAACTGTCCTGGATTTGTAATGTTGAATTTTTCTAAACAATGCTGAGTTGTTTTAACCCAAATATGGGTCAAATATGGACAAACCCTAATGTTGGGTTAAAAATGTAATTTAAAATTTTAACCCAACTTCAACTTTCACTTTCAACTGTACATTTTTTAATTACATTTTAACCCAACATTTGGGTTTGTCCATATTTGACCCAAATTTGGGTTAAAACAACCCAGCATTTTTTAGAGTGTGAGTGTTTTTGATGTGATATTTGACTCCCTTTATCATTTGCTTTGCCGGTCTTTCTTGTTTTAAAGAAATGTATCCTGCAGCACAATGGCCAATGACTGATGCTTTTATTGTGCTATATAAATAAAAGTTGATTGATTAGAGACTAAGCAGAGGAGGTAAATCAACCATAAGTGCACTCATTCCTCCAGCTTATCGCATCTCTATATGACTGCTTTCATTCAGACGTCACACCATGATCATTCACGGCTCATATCGAAATCTGTCCCCGTCTGATACCATCAAGATAAGCAGTGATACGGTGTAAGACATGGCAGAACCTGATTTCTGGTTTCGACATCTTTGTTGATCCTGAAACAACAATCAACCGATCAGATTATGTCAGGTTTAGGCTTACAATCAGGGTTCGGTGCTTCTACATCAGTGTTTTCAATCTACTGTTTCCCTCTGAGTTTAGGAATAACGTATTAGGTTTAGGAGTAAGGATATAGCCTAGTCAATTACATTTTCCTGGAATATGGAACAAAATATGTCGACCCAGGAATGAATCTAACTCGGCAATATCAGTCTCAGTGCTGTTGAACTGTCGAATTCTGCTGGCTCAATCAGATCTGATGTTTGAACTAATGTTGTTTAATAATAATATAATATGTATGATGTAATATCTGAGCAATATCACACGAGCAGAATCCGTTACATAGTGAATAATTGATAATGCAGAAAAATAATGCAGAACTGAGGTGGTGATGCAAAGCAACTAGACCGACTGGAGTAAATGAATCCATTTATAGCCTTGCCACACTTCATTTTACATTTACATGCTGCGTTCACGTCATGCTGTAATTACCGTAATTTCGGGATGACAACAGGTGACGTTCGACTCACACCGTGTCCTAACTACACGCGACGCGACGCCGCGACACGCGATAAAAGGTATCTTTTCCATGTTAATCAGAGTTTTTGTCCTAACCAGACGCGACGGCGACACGCGAAGTTTCTAATTTAGAAACGGTTCCTATTTCTGCGACGTCGCGGCTGAGATCCGCCCACATTATTTATTTTTAGTTAATAATAGGTCACTGTGCCACAAGCGATAATGGATCATTTACCTCAGATTTTGAACGCATATAATATAGCGTTCAAACTGAATTCTATGCAAACATACAACTGTACTTCATAACAACATTAGTCAATGAAGTATATTTTGTTAATGTTTTGATTTTTAATAATATTATTTCTTGATTTGATTATGTCTTTACCCATTTCGAATGCGAGTGCGCTTTCACAGAGAGACCCCGCCCACAGCCTTTTCTGAATGGCTGTAATTTTTGATTGACTTGTGGCGTCTCACAGTCGCGTCGCGTCTAGTGTGGACAGACACACTTGCTGTCGCTGGAATTTTATCGCGTCGCGTGTAGTTAGGACACGGTGTCACAGCTGTTCACGTCCTCAGACGCATAATGGGCGATAATGGGCTCTATGCACGGCGGTATTTCCGGTGAAGGTCAAGGATGCTCGATAACTTCCGCCGATCATAGAGTCCAATGCAATACCGAGAATTTATATTGAATTGTATACTCCCCATGGTTATAGTAAAGAAGCGTTAGTCACAAAAACTGACAAAACAGACACACCTCGTTGTGTTTATGCTTCTTTTTAAAATTATATTAAATAAACATAACTATATATAAAATTACATCTAAACGTATGAAAGTTTCGTTTCAAAGACGGGAGGACAGTAAATTTTGAAGACTCTGCCATAATCCCGTTTTCCTCGGTTTTCCTCCGCTTTAATCTCCCCAACCGGAAACTGACGAGCATCCTTGCGTCAAATGCGGAACTTATGTGTGCATATAGCCTATTATGTGCTTTAATGGCAACACTATCAACTTATGAATGTACGGTGGCCGAGACAGCTCAACGCGCTGCAACTGAAGCAAACACATGCAAATAGAGAAAAACGCATGCAAATAGAAAAAAACGCATGCAAATAGAAAAAAACACATGCAAATAGAAAAACACGCGTGCAAATAGAAAAAAACACCAGCAAATTAAAAAAACCTTCTTCATCAGTTTCACAACACACGTGTGCTCCAAATACAACGCGCTGGAAAAGTTCACAACACAACCAAATACAGAAAACACGCTGCAAATAACACAGACCACAACGGAAATGTTTCCAGGGGAACCAAATAAGTGACGGACCCGGCTGAGACGTGCTTATTGCTCGTGAGCTTCCCTATGCCATACTCCCTTCGAAGGGCAGATATTAGAGCCCTTTTGGAGTGAGCAAGGCTCTAGTGGGCTGTTAGGCAGCCGTGTGGAGCGCACTTGATGAAGGGAGCAACTAAAGACAACGTGGGATGTTCCCATGACAACGCAGCACGTGTCCATCAGCTGGTCTTACGACAGAAATATGATGCTGTTAACATAACGGATGCAAATACATTTTTATTTTTATTTTACAAAAAAAGCTTTTAAAATATGTGTTATATGTCTGTGTCTCAACTTTAACATTTTGGACCCTACATTACCTAACATTTCTTACGAAACTTTTCTTTATGAAAATGTAATAACATGAAACAATTTGTACAGTGTAACTGATGTAACTTATAGATAAATATCTTTCCTTCATGTTTTTCTTCTTTATCTTTTTTATTTATTTATTTTAGTTTCCAGCTCATTGTTCTTTTCTCATTTGTATTCTGATGACATTGAACATATTGTTAATACATTTTGTACATTGTATACAAGGTGTATGTCATAAAAAATGTAATCTCTGTATGTTTTGCACAAACAAATAAATAAATAAACAAATAAATAAAGTATAATTTTAAGCTGTAAGCACCAGCACGCATAGGTTTATGGATATCTATGCCGGCACGTCTCAGCCGGGTTCTTCACTTATTTGGTTCCCCTGGAAACATTTCCGTTGTGCTCTGTGTTATTTGCAGCGTGTTTATATTTGGTGGTGTTGTGAGTATTTGGAGCACACGTGTGTTGTGAAACTGATGAAGATGTTTTCTTAATTTGCAGGTGTTTTTTTTATGTGCACGCGTTTTTTCTATTTGCATGCGTTTTTTTTCTATTTGCATGCGTTTTATTTTATTTGCATGTGTTTTTTTCTATTTGCACGCGTTGTTTTCTATTTGCATGTGTTTTCTTCTATTTGCATGCGTTTTCTTCAGTTGCAGCGCGTTGAGCTCTCTCGGCCACCGTATGAATGTGCAGCGGTCGGGTTGTAACTCCACATCAGACTATCGTGATTCCCTCACAAACTACATTTCCCATAACCCACTGCCCAGACTCATCATCCCTGATTGCATCCGCCTGTGTCTCATTACCTTGTTAGTCTCAGCCTATTTAAACCATGT
This sequence comes from Rhinichthys osculus, assembly GCA_029959095.1. Classification (NCBI taxonomy): domain Eukaryota; kingdom Metazoa; phylum Chordata; class Actinopteri; order Cypriniformes; family Leuciscidae; genus Rhinichthys; species Rhinichthys osculus. The sequence goes on along the minus strand of JARWKJ010000001.1, from coordinate 35,772,598 downwards.
ACACTCATTCATTCCCTGCGAAGTCTTGTTATTTGTTTCATCTGCAATTCTGAGCGGTTTCCATTGTTTTTCCCTTGTTTTCCCGTTCCTGTCTCACCCTCTGGATTTGTTTGTTTGTATGGACTGGCTGCCTGTGTATGACCCTTGCCTGGATTCGGATCCCGTCTTTGGATTACTCTGTATAATAAACTGGATCCTTTACCTTCGTGTCTCAGAGCAGTTCGTAACACAGGTGAAGTTGGCGCTCTCAGAAAATTCCCAGTTCACAAGTTGTTATTACAAGCTCAATGAGGACGTGAACGCTTTTGACAAGTTGGAAAGTCAGCGTAATTACGACATGGCGTAAACGCACAACATTTCCAAATTTATCATCTTCACGATTCACGATCTTCGTACGAGGTCACACTTGTGTGACGTAATGCCGCTTTGACTGTCATTGGCTCACGAGAACCCTTCTGAAACCTAAAATGACTAAACGGACAGCTTACGGTCTTCTGGACTTTTGGACATACAGTACACAAGACCTTAAAGGGATACTTCAGGATTTAGCATTACGATTTGTATTAGTAGAAAACCTGTAGTATTTTCAAATTACCGTGCTTTCCACACTCATATCCCCCTGAGATGAGAGATTTATGTATTTTTTGTCTGTAAAAAATCCTCCGATGACGCAAAAATCGTCATTTTGCGTCCGGAGGATTTTTTGGCCAGAGGCTAAAGACTACAGTCAGTAGTAGGAGCTGTCCCGCATGTTCTCAACCCGCCCATAGAGATCTCACTCACAGAATGTACACATTGTGTCAGCCCTCTTTTTTGGAAGCTAAGCTAAGCTAGCAGGCTCTTGTTTTGTGGAGAAAGCTGAGTAGTAGGGGTTACCATCCTCTTTTTCCCGGACATGTCCGTCTGTCGAGATCGTACAAAATGTCTGGGATTCTGCTTTTGCTTTCTGCAGTCGCCATTCATTGTTTACATGCACACCTTTTGTTTCAATCTAACTGAATTCATTCCGATTGGTGAATCTGAATGTCGTGTTTACATGAACGCTAAACAAGTGATCGGTAGCATTGCTAAGAAAATTCCCGCTCCTCCGTGAGACTGTGAGAGATACGAGACCGGTGCGTCTCACAGGTGTCTCTCATCAGTAATCACGCCCTCAGCCTCGCCCTGCTCGCCACAGTAAACATGATGAATGACGACTGTAGAACGCAAAAGCCGAATCCCGGACATTTTGGGCAATCTCGAAATCCCGGGCAGACTCATCACGGAGACTCACTAGTAGCCTAGACTTGTTGTTTAACTACTGCGCTTCGTTACCGGTAGGCATGGCCTCCTAGGGCAGTGAAGCAAGTGCATTCTGGGAGTTGTTGTCTTTCATCCACATAAGCCAAAAATACATTTTCTGGCTTTTCCCAGTCTAGAAAGCTCCAAATTAAAAAAATAATTTCACATTTCTTCTACATAAATGACCCATTTTAAATACACATTCATCTTTCCAGAGGTGAAGTATCCCTTTAAGTGCACACGAAGTCTGCCATTCGAGACAGGGCCTTAGACGAGTATAGGCTGCGCCTCTTGGTGGATGATTATTAATATTCTTGTCAACCTCTCTCTTGTTAGCAACTGCCTTTCTCAACACAATTAAAAGCTTTAAATAAATCACAAGGGAGTATTACTGATGTATTTTATGTAGTTGAGTAAAATGTGAAAAAAAACCTATTGACTTCAGGCTGATGGAACTGGAAGCGCTAAAACTCATTTCATTCTGGGGTTTGGCCTACAAAAATACATCATCTCTGTTAGTAGCACAACATTGCTGTGATGTCATGTGAGTGACAGGTTGCCCCGCCCTCGTCATCAGAGAAGAGAATAGATGCTGCATGTTGTTCTGATTCAAGATTAGGATTATTTAAATATTAACTTTAAGCACTGCAATATTAAAAAAATGTATATACTTGCTGACTTTAAAGAACAGTTGGCCTCAAAGAATATGACCCTGCGATGATGATGTGATTTCTTACGTGTCTGTTGTCATGTGTTGCCAGGGTTACTGGAACGAACTGACTTCACACAAGGTCGAGGAGAGAGCGGAGGTGACGCTCTATGTTGCCATAATAACGGGCTCGTTGCTCTTCCTCATGGGATTTGTCTTTTTCGCTTACAAAAGATGTTTCAGGGTCAAAGAGAACACGACGAAAGTAATAACACTGGATGGCACCGCTGAGTTTCTGTCCACTTTGGAGGAAGGAGACCGCACTGAAGACGGGAATGACGGGGTTTTTCTGATGGTTTATCTAGCGGCGCCATACGAGAAAACCCTGACGAAGATCGCGCGCGCCGCCAGCACTTCCAGCTCACACAATGACCTGGAGATTGAGGAATTACACACAGAAAACTCCAGTGATCAAGAGTGATCATTCAACGCTCATATTTCACCTCCAATGTAAAGCATATCGATCCAAATAATGCAACCAAAAAAACATGGTACTATGGGAGTATCACTGTTTTCTTGGGAATCCCATGTAAATAGCATGAATATGGTAATAATTACATATAGTGCTGCTATCTAATAAGCTACCACAGCAGTTTTTGTAGGAAGTAGTGCCAGCTTTGTTTTTGAATATTTGTGATCTATGAAACTACAAAATATTTATTAATCGTAATCGTGAAACAGCAACAAAAGGATTTGCATTTTACTATAGGCTAATGCAGTGATTTTGAATTCTAGTAGTTTTGTATAATAAAGAATAGTGTGTAAAATATAGGCCATATAGTCTTTTTTGTGTGCAATGAATAAGTCACTAACACTATATCAATGTACCATAGTGCTATATGACTTTACCATGGTACCAACACAGCAGTTTCTGTAAGGAAGTAACCGTGCCAGCTTTGTTTTTGAATATTTATGATCTATGGAACTACAAAATATGTATTAATCGAAATGGAATACAAAAGGATTTGCTTTTGTTTTTCCAAACTTTACTATAATGCAGTGATTTTGAATTCTAGTGGTATTGTTTATAATGAGTATATAGGTCCTATTTTTTGTGCGCAATGTGTTAAATGGTTTTAATAGTTTTGCAACATTTTTAAAGATGGGAACTTCTTGTATCTCAATAGTTCTCTTTTTTTTTTGTCAAATATTTTTACCTCATCATTATTTCATTGGTAAGAAATGTCCATTAATGGAGATGTTACCAACAGTCAGTGACACATAAAAACAATATATTTTTTCTTATTAATATCAGCTCTTCCCCCACATTATGTGATTCTGCAAGCAAAGTGAAATAAAATTAAATTGCATAACCATGTAAATTGGTTTGAGAAACTGAATCATTGAACTGAGGATTTTATTTTTTTTGCATTTACTTTTAACCAGTTGGTATCAAGGGAAGGTATAATGTCAGATGCCCTCAAGTTTATTTGGTTGCCAAAAAGAGTATTTCTCTTCATCTTGAACACAATATCCTTTTTTTTTTTTTTTTCTACCTAACAAACTTTTGTGAAATTCTTGCTTGAAAAATGTGATTGTTGTTATATATTTTTCATAATGCAGTTTCCAATATTTTTTCTAATCTTATGTCACATCTGCAGCCCCTTTAGTAAGACTCAATAACCCCTTCATCAGCCTCAAACCAGAGTGTTTTTAAATGAATCACAACTAGACTAAATATAGACATCATAACACAGAAAGTAGAAAAGTATGTTGCATTGCTGTGGACTATACATGTTACTCCTTAAACAGCGTTCATTTTAAAAGTCATGCTTTCTGTCGTAGGTTCAACAAAACAAAAACCAAATATCTTTTCAAATGCCCTGTAGCTGGAACCTGCTTTAATAACACCTCCTGCAATGACCCGTGCGGTGCAGCGCCATCGTGTGTTTTAAAGCGGAACTGCAGCTGCGTAAACACCCAAAATATAATCTGCAAAAACGATATGGCTATTATTCAGTGTTCTCCTTTTATTCTGTATTTTCACTTCAAATCAGAGCTCGGGGAAAATCGTTTCATTACCAAAATTACTTCTTATTGTTGCAAATTAACAAATAGATCTTTGACTTTGCTTCTATGCGTTTAAGAGACATTCTGCCTACAACATATTCTTAAAATAAAAATAAGAAGCATTTGTTTAACTTTAAAACATTTTTATTACAAACATTTGACATATTTGATTACGCAATAAATAAAGTGGCATTCACATTAAAGGCATCAGACAAGGAACTTCTACTAATCTTCTGAATTTTTCCGTGTGGGATCCAATTTTGTGCCTTCATAAATGACTTTATTCTTCATGCCATCCTGAATGATTCTCTGCTGAACACGCAGCTTGGCATTATTATATCTACAGTAGAACCTGTAAAATAAATAAAAACATGAGATAAACAGCTGAACCTCCTGATTATATAGCTTTTTACATTGTACAAGACAATTATTCATAATTTCCCCCATTCTAATGCACATTTTCATATTCATATTTCTGTAATGGAAAAAAAAACACACCTTTTTTTTATTTCACTTGATTGTTAATATGTTGATTAAAATATATGCGTCTTATTGTAAAGTAAAAAACCTGTAATTGTACAGTATTAAGAACCTTTTTATAGTTTCAATGCCTGTTTTTGAGACACGCACCATGAGCCCAGAGTCGTAAGCATGAATCCTGCGACACCCACATCAAATGACCTCTTCACTCGACCTGTGAATGACAAGTTGAGCATTACATTAAAGACATAAAACAGAAACATTATCAACAATACTGAAGATCAGCAGAATCATGCTCTTACTTGTTGCCAAAAAGTGCAGCAGTCCAGTGACTAGTGAAGCCCCGGCTCCGTGTAGAAGAGATTCCCGAGCACACGGCGTATTCTGGATGTCAAGGATCCCCAGCACCTTCAGGCCCTGTGTGTGTTATAATGTTAGAATAATGCCTATTCATTTATTTGTAAAAAAAAATGCCACCACTGATTACAAAAACACAGTGTGTATCTTTGCCACTCATTCACTACACTGATTTAAATCTCTTCTGGGTTCAGTGAATAAATATTAATGACAAACTCAAAACTTACACTAAACAGTTTGTTTATATGAGCATCTAGACCATTACAATAAAGTACAGTGAAAATACCATGTTATAGTATCAGATAGCAATACCATGGTACTTTTTTTTGTGTGCTAGAAAACAAGGTGAACACAACCATAACAGTGTAGGCTCAAAGGCATAAGGCTCAATGTCCTGCATCCATACACCTTCATAATCATGACATGACACATGTCATGAATATGAAGGAGGTTTTATGCATGTTTATGACAACTGTCATTAAGTGTCATTAGCTAAATTATGACATTTTTAATTCAAATATGACATTGTTTGAGACGTCTTTGTTATGACAACTTGACATAAACCAATACATCATAACCTGTCAGTGTCATCCATACCCTAACCATGCTTTTACTACAAATAAAATAAATAAAACGTGGTTATTGTAATTGTAATAATAATAAACGGTTTTGCTACACTAACCATAGTTTAACCATGGTATTTGTAGTAAAACAAATTGTATTGGTTATACAATCCGCCAAAAAAAAAAAAAACATAGTTACTACACTTTTACTATGACCGTGTCTTATAAACACCAGCGTAATATCTGACTAAAATTATTGAATAAAATTACACCCACTTGGCTCTTACCGCCCTCCTCAGTCATTTTCGAGATGAATTTTCAACACAATCATTCAACCTACGTTATGAAATGTTGACCCGATACTTTTGCGGTGCGCCGAAAAATCCTTCCTGACGGAACACTTTAGTTGGCGATAGTTGGTTCCGGTGTTTAGAGGTGTTGTGCATTACACTAGTGTAGTAATTGGCAAAATGTAAAATAGGTTAATAGTGTAAAATAAAATAAGATTCAATTTCCAGTGTTTATATATTGAAATAAATAGGCTACTGAATGCACAACAGAGACAAAGAACTATAGATTAGCTTTTTTTCTGAAAGAAATCTAAGGCAGTAAAATAAGTTTCTGATAAGTTTCAGTTTTTGATCCTGTGTAGACTCAATGAGATGTTTCATCCCCTTTAAATGTTGTTGTCAAATGACAATCTCTGCCATGTGGTACAAAACAACACAGAACAAGATTTTAGACTACAAATTTATATTTTGGAGTCATGTAAGAAGGAGTTAAATTTTCCCTGATCGTTAGAAAGTTACTTTACAGTAGCAGCTGGGCTGACATTACAACTATCACGTTCATGTTCACTTTTCTCACACAGTAAAAAATACAGCAGAGCAAAGGAACAAATCCTTTAAAATTCTATAGATTTTATTATGAAATTCAAACACTGATTGTGCACTCTTTAATTTGTCATCGTGAGAGATCGCTGTAGCACGTGAACCATCATCTCTTCCTCTTTACTACTTATAGCACAAAATAAACTGAAATGTAGCCTATGTAATCGCACAATCAGTGTTTCAACCACACAAAGATGTCAATAAAACAGCTTGTAAACAATGTCATGTAATGTTACATTTCCACATGCCATTCAATGACCACTTGATAGTTTGCTAGAACTATGAACTCTACAGAGAATCATTTTGCTAAAAAAAATATGCACAATGTCATATAAACCAATACATGTCAGTGTCTTTGTCATGACAACTTGACATCACCAAGACAACTTAAATTGTCATAAATATGTCATAAACATGACATAGCAGATTAATTATCAAACTTAAGAAACCACTTAGCTTTATGAGTTAACATTACATTAAACTGTCATGTGGTTGGTTTTGACATTGGCTGTCATAAGGCCATTATAACATTTTAATGACAAATTCAGTTACCACTGTAGTTGAGGTCACGAAAAATATTCATGACACAGTTATAATGCCTCATGACAGCCAATGTCAAAACCAACACCTGACAGTTTAATGTAATGTTAACTCATAAAGCTAAGTGGTTTCTTAAGTTTGATAATTAATCTGCTATGTCATGTTTATGACATATTTATGACAGGTTGTGTTGTCTTAGTAATGTCAAGTTGTCATGACAAAGACACTGACAGGTTATGATGTATTGGTTTATGTCAAGGTGTCATAACAAAGACATCTCAAACAATGTCATATTTGCATTAAAAATGTCATTGAGCGAATGACACTTAAGGACAGGTGTCATGTCAGTCTTATGCACACCCCTTCAAGTAAAGTGTTACCAAAGATTAATTATATGCAAATATAAAAATATTTAAATTTTAACTTTAATATTATAGTAATGTACCAGCTGTCAGGGTTCCCTGTTTACAGCATTCTTTGAGCGGGATTTTTTTTTCCTTCCTAGAGAGAAATGAACATGTAGCTACTGTACCTGATATATCCAAATGAATCAATTTCAGATCAAAATGAAATCCTAATAAAAACACATAGATCTTTCCCCAAATATCCTTTCATCAAACATTTCATGATGCAACTTTTTTTTTTTTTTTTTGGTGTGAAGAACAACATCTAAAGAACATTTTTCCAATATAGAACCCATTAGAATGAAAAAGGTTCCAAAGATTCTTCATGGAACCAAAGATGCCAATAAAGAACTTTATTTTTAAAAGTGGATATGTTGTCAAATAGAGTGTGTTTGAGTGTTTTCTGCCTTGCGAACACTAACTTACAGTGAAATCTGAGAGCAGGGCCTCAGACCTTGATCATCTCTGTCCTGACCCTGGACCTGTGTTTAACATAGAGGCCATGGAATCGAATTGAGCTCGACGGAAATGATGTTAGATGAGATACAAAACGGTCCGAACTGACACTGAATGCACAGCAGGTGTGTTTTATCTTCCTCCTGACCTGACAAACTGAAAGAGTTGTGGAAACACATAATCCACTTGAGATCAGTGTGATTAATTTAAGGTCAGATTTTAGTTTAATTGTCGGTCACTTGGTTTCAGTGTCCTATATAAATCTATCCAGATGCTCTGCACACACAGAGTCTCTTATGACAGCCCGCTGAGCAACACACACACACACCTGTCAAGTAAGTCGAATACATTTTTAATATTGTGAATGTTTCAAAGGCGCTTCAATGAAATTGCTTTCCTTCCACAGGATGTTAGTCGTTCGAAACAACGTCCTCCTCCTCTTATTTGATTTAGTTGTTCTACTAGTCGTTGCTCGAAGCTCTTTTCTTCCACCATGTGAGCCGATTAATGAGACCGTCTCTGTGGAGAAAGAGGGCTGTCCGAAGTGCCTGGTGTTTCAGACCAGCATCTGCAGCGGACACTGCCTAACAAAGGTGCTTCGCTCTGCTTTATGTGCATGGGAACCATGTTTAGAAACATTCATTTGCATTAATATTAATATACTGCTGTTAATTTTTTTTTGATCGGTAAGATTTTCTATGTTTTTAAAAGAAGTCTCTTCTGCTCACCAAGGCTGCATTTATTTGATTTAAAAAACAAAAACAAAAAAAACAATAAAAAAACAGTAATATTGTGAAATATTATGACAATTTAAAATAACTCTTTTCTGTGCGAATATACACTACCGTTCAAAAGTTTGGGGTCAGTGAGAATTTTATTTTTATATTTTGGAGGAAAGAAATCAATACTTTTATTTATCAAGGACAGTAAAGACATTTATAATGTTACAAAAGATTCTATTTCAAACAAATGCTGTTCTTTTGAACTTCCTATTCATCAAAGAATCCTAAAAAAAAAAAACTGTACAACTGACAGACCAACAACTGTTTCAACATTGATAATAATAATAAATGTTTCTTGAGCATCAAATCCTCATATTATACTGATTTGTGAAGGATCATTTGACACTGAAGACACTGACACTGGTGATGCTGAAAATTCAGCTTTGATCACAGGAATAAATTACACTTTACTATATATTCACACAGAAAACAGCTGATTTACACTGGAATAATATTTAATACTATAACTGATTTTTGTTGTATTTTTAATCAAATAAGCGCAGCCATGGTTAGCAGAAGAGAATTCTTTTAAAAGTATTTAAAATCGTACCGACCCCAAACTTTTGAACGGTAGTGTATTTTAAACTGTAATTAATTTATTCCTGTGATCATTTTCAGCATCATTACTCCAGTCTTCAGTGTCACATGATCCTTCAGAAATCACTCTAATATGCGGATATGATGCTCAAAAAACATTCAAAATATTATTATCAATGTTGAAAAGAATTTTTTTGATGAATAGAAAGTAAAAAGAACAGCATTTATTTGAAATAGAATCTTTTGTAACATTATAAATGTCTTTACTGTAACTTTTCATCAATTGAATTAACCCTTAATGAATAAAAGTATTGATTTATTTTATTTCTTTTCCCCCAATAAAATAAAATAAAAATTCGTACTGACCTAGTGTTTAATGTTAATGTCTATTTCAGAGAAATTCTGTTCATTTGAACTTTCTATTCATCAAAGAATCCTGAAATAAAAATGTAAAAAAACTGTTTTCAACATTGACAATAATCATTAATGTTTCTTGAGCATCAAATCATCATATTAGAGTGATTTCTGCAGGATCATGTGACACTGAAGACTGGAGTAATGATGCTGAAAATACAGCTTTGATCACAGGAATACATTACACTTATTCACATAGAACACAGCTGTTTTAAATTGTAATAATATTTCACAATATTACTGTTTTTGCATTTTTAATCAAATAAATGCAGCCTTGGTGAGCAGAAGAGACTTCTTTTAAAAACATACAAAATCTTACCGATCAAAAACGTTCAATATTTCCAGTGGTGAAGTATAAAACTGTGTATTATCTTGTTTCTAGGAGCCTGTATACAAGAGCCCGTTCTCCAATGTCTACCAACACGTGTGCACTTACCGGGACGTGCGCTACGAGACGGTGCGGCTGCCGGACTGCCCCCCCGGGGTGGACCCGCACATCACCTACCCGGTGGCCCTCAGCTGCGACTGCAGTCTCTGCACCATGGACACCTCCGACTGCACCATCGAGAGCCTGCAGCCCGACTTCTGCATGTCTCAGAGAGAGCACTTCCCTGCATACTAGCCTAAGTCCCGCTGACCGAAAGGGTACACCCCAAACTCGGACAAACTCACACTCCGAATCAGACAAATGTTGTGGAGATGTAGCCTATTAAAAAGTGCATACGTCATAGGCTACTTCAATATTATATGGACGCTTGTTTCCGCCACAAAATAAAACATAAAAAAGATTATCTCACACTTTTTTTTCCCCTCAGAATTGCGTGATATAAAGTCGCAATTGCGTGTTATAAAGGCAGAATTGTGAGATAGCTATAAACTCGAAATTGCGAGTTAAAGGCAGGGTAGGCAGTTTGTTTCTAAAACGCTTTTCCCCAAATTTGTTTAAACTGTCTTTATATACCAATTAGTGATGTAGTACTCGAGTCCGGTCTCGAGACCGATTTCTGCTTTCTCGGACTCGTCTCGGAATCGACCTTTCAAAGACTCGGTCTCGACTCGGACTCGACCCTTCAAAGACTCGGTCTCGACTCGGACTCGACCCTTCAAAGACTCGGCCTCGACTCGGACTCGACCCTTCAAAGACTCGGTCTCGACTCGGACTCGACCCTTCAAAGACTCGGTCTCGACTCGGACTCGACCCTTCAAAGACTCGGTCTCGACTCGGACTCGACCCTTCAAAGACTCGGACTCGACCCTTCAAAGACTCGGCCTCGACTCGGACTCGACCCTTCAAAGACTCGGTCTCGACTCGGACTCGACCCTTCAAAGACTCGGTCTCGACTCGGACTCGACCCTTCAAAGACTCGGTCTCGACTCGGACTCGACCCTTCAAAGACTCGGTCTCGACTCGGACTCGACCCTTCAAAGACTCGGTCTCGACTCGGACTCGACCCTTCAAAGACTCGGTCTCGACTCGGACTCGACCCTTCAAAGACTCGGTCTCGACTCGGACTCGACCCTTCAAAGACTCGGTCTCGACTCGGACTCGACCCTTCAAAGACTCGGTCTCGACTCGGACTCGACCCTTCAAAGACTCGGTCTCGACTCGGACTCGACCCTTCAAAGAACGATCATTTATAAATTGTACCCCAGCATATACAACAAAGTTCCTTTTAAGCTTTTTAGTCATTAATAGCTGTTAATGCCAACATTTAAATGTCACATCCATCCCCCGCACTTTTGAAAAGCTTGCTACGCCCCTGGTCCATATTAAGACGTTAAGACTGCTCCTCTAAACAATTCCCAATCTAGCTTAGTCTGTAGGCCTAACTGTTGATTATTAACTGGGGTGATATTAAATCATGAATATCAAAACTGATGTCGAGACAAAATCTCGACTCGGACTTGCTTCCTCAAAGACTCGGTCTTGACTCGGACTCGACTGTATTTGAAAAACAACGGACTCGGTCTCGACCCTTCAAAGACTCGGTCTTGACTCGGACTCGGCATAGGCGGTCTCGTCCCCATCACTAATACCAATACATATCTAAAATGTAAGTACTCTGAAAAGGAGAGTATAAATATCGAGTGTCTCTAGTCCTCTCAGGGCTGCAATAAACACAGCTACTCTTTCCATTCGGAACGAGTGCAATGATTGGCTGGGTGACTGCCACTCTCCCTCGCTACCATGGCTACCACCCTTGTCACTCTCCCTCGCTACCATGGCTACCACCCGTCACTCTCCCTCGCTACCATGGCAACCACCCCTGTCACTCTCCCTCGCTACCATGGCAACCACCCCGTCACTCTCCCTCGCTACCATGGCTACCACCCGTCACTCTCCCTTGCTACCATGGCAACCACCCCTGTCACTCTCCCTCGCTACCATGGCTACCACCCGTCACTCTCCCTTGCTACCATGGCTACCACCCGTCACTCTCCCTCACTACCATGGCTACCACCCGTCACTCTCCCTCGCTACCATGGCAACCACCCCGTCACTCTCCCTTGCTACCATGGCAACCACCCCGTCACTCTCCCTTGCAACCATGGCAACCACCCGTCACTCTCCCTCGCTACCATGGCTACCACCCGTCACTCTCCCTCACTACCATGGCTACCACCCGTCACTCTCCCTTGCTACCATGGCAACCACCCCTGTCATCTCTCAAGTTTCCCTGCTAGTTTCTCAAACTTACCGACCCTGCCTTTAACTTGTGAGAATTTTTATTTATTTAATATACTTAATATACTGACTTTTTCCCCTCAGAATTGCATCGCAATACTGACTTTATAACACGCAATTGGGAGTAATAAAGTCAGAATTGCCAACACGATCTCAAAAAGTCGCAATTGCGTGTTATAAAGTCAGAATTGTGAGATAAACTCGCAATTGCGGGACATAAATTCGCAATTCTGACTTTATAACACGCAATTCTGAGAAATAAAGTCAGAATTGCGAGATGTAAACTTGCAATTGTGAGATATAAAGTCGCAATTATCTTTTAAAATGTTTTATTCTGTGGCGGAAACTTCCATAATATTCTATGCTAAAGTCAAACCAATTTTATTCTGTGTATAATTTAAAGGAGCAGTTGGCATGGATACTGAAACTAAAAAGATTCTAAGTTATCATTGGAAAATCATCAGCCAATGACCAGAGAGAAGAACAAAAGATGGGTTTAAATGATACACACATGTACAATAGGAAGAAAATCCTGCAAATTAACTATTGACTGAAGCTTGTCAATGAAAATCTGTGTATTTGACTACAGTATGTCTCCACCATGATAAATTACAATAAAACTGCACCCGTTTTGCACTTGAAATATAAAGAGAAACAAAACTAATTAAATTAAACCATTCATAAGAAAGGCCTATGCATTCTGCTGGCAAAAGGCATTGCTCTCCATTGAAGGCCATTCAGAAGTGAACATATATTCTCACTTAATAAAATATTTTGCAAGCACATACTGTATAACACAGATGTTTTACCAGTATTTAATTTATTTTTGAAAGCGCATGAAATTAACTTATCTTTTTCATAATCCGTGAGACACTTTAAATAAAAGTGTCAGCTAATTGAACGCATGTAATTAATCAAATATTAGATCTTGTACTGATTTCCCTCAAGCACACTAGATTACCATGAAAACAGCAAAATGAGCTGTAGGAGAATCTGTAGTAGCTCAGAGTAAACGAGACACGATGCAACAGTGAAGACTGAGGACTGCGGCAATAATGATTCACAGCCAGAAGATGGCAGGAAAGATCAATATTGGGAAAATTGTGAAATGAAAAGTAAACGTGCCCTCTCACACTAATGCATGCAGTCATTTAAGAGATAAGTGTTTGCCTTGTGGAAATACTGTTATGCTATTCAATAAAATCTTGATACAGTAATTATGTTGTGATGGCATGAGGAATGACACACAATGCTCTGTTTCAAAACTAAGGAATGTTATAAGTGACTGATTTGGGACTCTAGCATACAAGAGAATAGCATTTGGTGTTATAATACCAAGCTAACGTGATATTATAAACAAAAAATAAGTACAATAAAAACAGGTTCATTTTGAATTAGACTGAGCAATTGTTATTGATCATTTTCAGTACTGAATGAATTCTATAAGCAATATTTCTCATTGCAATGCATTGTGGAACTCTCTGAAGTAGGCTAATGATAATATTTTCTATAAAGGAATCATTTCACGTCGCTTTTTGTCAGACTTTCTTAAAGTCCCCCAATTATGCTTTTTCAGACATTACATTTCACGTAGTGTGTAACAGAGCTGTTTGTGAATGTAAAAGGTCTGCAAAGATCAGAGTGCAGATAAGTTAATGCCCGACGAGATGTCCATTGTCAGGTTTTAATGGACGACGGCGAGGTGTGAACCGTCCGACGCGCAGCGGAGGGCATTAACCCGCTTATGGTCACTTGCCAAATAAAACATTTTTAAAACATTAGTTTATATTTTAATTAGGCTAAATCTAGTTCTTACAAATAATAACTTGCCTGACGGTTTATTTAGCAACCGGAGATATTTATAGTCCGCTCAGCTTGTAGAACCCTTCAGGTTCAAAAATGCATTTTTTTTTCCATGAAACACAAAGGTACTAGTAGGCATAGTTATTTTTTTATTACACATAAAACAATTAGCTGCAAATCAAACAACAAAAAACAAAACAAAAAAACAATTAACGTCTGCGCTCCAGCGATTTGCGCTTATAGAGGGCAATAAATTAATCAGATCAATCTCCGTTTTATTTACATTTTTTCTTTCTTCAGCAGCATCCCAGTCGTCAAAGTTGTCATATTCTCCATAAATGTTAAAAGAAATTACGAAGTCGCTCATTGTTGTATTAGTAGGCTATGTAATAGCCTATCTAACTAACATTAGATGTTTGTTTTGATAGAGCAAATTGTTAACGGATACTTTGACTGCCTGTTGCTATGGTTACTCACAGCTGTTGTAGCCAGGGCATTTATTTATTAATTTCGAACGGTAAACAGTCAGTTTCACCAGAACTACTTTACTAGGTGTCCTCTATCACTTTTTAACGGACACCCTGCAGCCAATCAGAATCGAGTATTCACCCAGATGGTATAAATAAGGAGTTATTGTCTCCCAAAAGAAAAAGTAATTCTGAACTGACTGAAGCGAGTAGTCAGTAATTCAGTAAGTCCCACTTCCTGTTTCATACTGTGTAATGTAACACATTTGCATAATGCCAGTCTATGGTCTTTAATCAAATCCAGCTTGATGCACTTTCAAAGGATGAGATATGGTAAATCCAACCTGATCTCACGGCAATTGGTACGAATTTTACGAGGTGGCTAATTCGTACCAATTCATACGACCTCACTCGTACAAATTCGTACGATTTTTTGCAAATTCGCACATATTTTACGAGTTACCAAATTCGTATGAATTTGTACGAATGACCTACCCCTGACCCCGCCCCTAAACCTACCCATCACGTGGGTTTAGAGACAAATCGTACGAATTCGTACGAGTAAGGTCGGAAAAATTAGCCACCTTTTAATCACTCGTACGAATTGGTCGTGAGATAGCGTTGGGTAAATCCGACACCATCGTTACTGTTCGTATCACTGTGTATCAAGTGTGGAGGAAAGTAGCTGAAAAATCTTGTGAGTGTTCACTCTAATTGCTAGTTCAGGTTTGGTTGAAGGCTGCAGTTTGTCCGGTCAGAACAATGATGTCTCACTCAGGTTATATTCCAAATCGTAGGTTTATTAAATGTGCATAGATGTGTGGTTCTGTGAATACAAAATAAAGATATAAATATATATAAATGTATATAAAACACAAACAACTTATTTGGTAAAATACTGACTAATAGCGGTGAAATATAACACAATACAATCTCTATGATGATATACTTGAAAAAGTGGGACTGGATGTGTGTGCGCTAACGCTGTGCACGAGCTGTGCACGAGCTGTGCATGCGAGCATGACTACTGCTGCATGCGCGGTCGAACCGAGATGTAAACAACTGAGCGCATGCGCGCGACCTGAGATACAACCGTGCATTGGTGATAAGGAATAAATATAACTAGAATACGTATAACATCAATATACATGGAATGGCAGTAATGTCACAGCAGTAGAATATAATTAAGTAAACAACCTTAAATGTAAACACAGATACAGGCGGATTAGCGTTCGCTGAGAATGTTCAACAATTATGTGATTACTTACAGTGTGATGCACGCACACGCACAATCGATAAATCTCCTTCGATTTGGGCTAATGCACTATATTTCACTCTACAAACTATATACAGTATTCAACCGATCTCCTTTTCCCTTTATTATCTGTCTACTCTCTTCCCCTTCACTTCGCGAACTCCGGTGGAAAGTTTGGAACAGTCCATTTCTCGTTGAATGACAGGGGTGACTGGGAGAGTCCATGTGCCAAAGGGGAGCACTTTCTACAGCCGCCCCCAAATTCACAGTGTGAATTTGCCAACTTTAAGTGACTTTGCTACATTAAATCTAAAGCTAGTCGGGAAGAGAGGGCAGACAAATAATTTTGGCTACAGGTCGGGTGTAAGTTTTGCCGTTAACCTGTATTTCCGCAGATCTGACTCTCTTATCCAACCCAGGAAAGACCTGAACGATTATCCCTACAGGCCAAAGAGCGCGGGGCAGTTGTTGGTCCACGATCATGACTGTGTCACCGACCTGCAGGTCAGCTTCTTCAGTCCTCCATTTCTGTCTGATTTGGAGGTTGGGTAGGTAGTGCTGAATAAAGTGCCTCCAAAAGTGGTCAGCCAAGAGCTGGCTATGTCTCCATCTCTTACGGCTCAGGAGTTCAGATTTTTGGTATACCACTTGCGGTAATGAGGCATCTCGCCGCCCCATCAACAAGATGTTTGGAGTAACTGGATCTGGATCCGCAATGTCCGAAGAAGTGTAGCCAATGGGTTTGGAGTTGAGGATTCCTTCTATTTCTATGAAGACAGTTCTCAGCACTTCTTCTGTGACTGTCTGGCTGCCAATGGTGACGTGAAGTGCAGCCTTTAAAGAACGAATTTCTCTCTCCCAACATCCACCGAAATGGGGTGAACTGGGTGGATTAAAGCTGAATCTTATTTGTTGGCTGGCGAGTTGGGCTTGAAGCTCAGGATGAAGAGCGATGAATGACTCTTTCAGTTCCCTTTCTCCTCCTTTAAAGTTGGTGCCTTGGTCGGACAGGAGCTCAAAGGGTTTACCACGCCTGGAGATGAATCGTCGTAAAGCCATCAAGAAGGAATCTGTGTCAATGCTGGTGAGTATGTCAATGTGGACTGCACGGGAAGTCATGCATTTGAAGATGATTCCCCATCTTTTCTCATTCCTGCGTCCCACCTTTATAGCGTAAGGTCCAAAGCAGTCCACACCTGTTGAATAGAAGACAGGTTGATGGATCCTCAATCTGGCAGGTGGGAGGTCCGCCATTCTTGGTGGATGTGGTTGTCCCCGCCATCTCTGACACTCTGCACATTGTCGTTGATGGTTTCTGACTGCAGCCCGTCCCCGTATCACCCAGTATTTCCTCCGAAGTTCAGCAAACACCCTATCTGGTCCTGGGTGATGTAGCCGATCGTCATAGTCCTTGATTACCAGTTTGGTAGTTGGATGAGACGAGTCGAGGACAATAGGATGTATTGTATCTTCCTCTAGCTGGCTGATCTGACGGAGACGACCGCCAACGCGTATGAGTTTGGTGTCCTCATCAAATTCCGGGGCTAAGCACAGCAAGCGACTATTTTTTGGCAAGGATTTACCTGCTCTGAGGAAGGACAGTTCGTCTGGAAATGAGTCAGTTTGGCTCTGATGGAGTACTGCAATTTCTGCCTCTTTGTAGTCATCTGCTGTTGGGATATCGGTGGCCGCCCCGTTGGCATGCTGGATGTAAGCCTTCAGTAACTCTGGAAGTGTATGGTATTTCTGTGGATCGGGAGTAGGTGGAGTCGAGATTGATAGGCCAATGAAGATTGGCTTTCTCAGTTCACTGTCCTGATCAATGGTCGTAAATGGTGGCATCTCCGGCCAGTGGTCAGTTGTCTGTCTGAGGAATTTTGGCCCCTTATTCCATCTGCTTTCCTGGCCTATGTCACACAGCAGTTTTCCCTTTGTGATGTCATCGGCAGGGTTCTCCTTTGATGGCACGTATCTCCAGTTATCAGACTCCGTGAGTTCTTGGATTTCTGCCACTCTGGTGCCTACGAAAACTTTAAAACGACATGAGTGTGACAGCAGCCAGGTAAGGACAGTTGTGGAGTCAGACCACAGAGTGACGCTGTGGATGGGCAAAGTTAGCTCTGTCTTCAGAACTTTTGCGAGTTGAGCACCTGTGAGTGCTGCACATAACTCCAACCGTGGAATGGTTTGCTGCTTTTTTGGGGCTACCCGAGATCTACCGGTTACAAAGGCTACTTCCACTCTACCTTCCAGGTTTTCAGTTCGTAAGTAGGCCACGGAACCATAGGCTCGCTCTGAAGCGTCACAGAAAATGTGGATCTGCCTCATGCTGGTAGGCTGATCCAGTTCTTTACTGCAGTAAGCCCTCGGCAAAACAACGTGCTGTAAACCATCCAGCTCACTCTCCCATGCTTTCCACAAGTTCAACAGATTCTCAGGCAGACGGGGATCGTCCCACTCTCTTTTCTTGTCCCATAACTTCTGTACGATCACCTTGGCCCGTGTTGTGAATGGTACAATATAACCTATCGGGTCATACTGGCTAGCGAGGATATGATATATGCTCCGCATAGTTGGAAGTGGGTGGTCTGTCCGCCGCTGCTTATAGGAGAGTGTGTCTGATGAGCAATGCCAGTGTAACCCAAGAGTTGACTCTTGTGCATCTTGATGACCTTCGCTGAGCCACTGGATGCTGCTTTGAGATCGAGCATCAGCTGGCAGGTGGTCGATGACTGATGGATCATTGCTCGCCCATTGTCTTAGGTCAAAGCCTCCGGAAGATAAGAGACTGCGGAGTCTGTCTACAAGACCTTTCGCTGTCTCACTTGAGGTGAAGCTCTGAAGGCAGTTGTCAACATAGAAAGATTTCTCTACTGAGAACTGTGTGTCTTCAGACTCACTGTGATCCAGGACGTGCTTCTGTAACGCGTATGTTGCGCAGCAAGGACTGCACGTTGTTCCGAATGGAAGTACTTGCCATTCATACACGTCTGGTGCCTTGTCTCTCTGAAGATTTCTCCAAATAAATCTCAGTAGTGGTTTGTCCTCGGGCAAAAGGCGTACCTGGTGGAACATCCCACGAATGTCACTACTAATGGCGATGGAATGTTCTCTGAATCGCAGAAGAACTGACAGAAGAGAAGGACTAAGTGGTGGACCAGGGAGCAAGTACTCGTTCAGGTTGTGGCCTTGGTAAGCAAACGAACAGTTGAAGACAACCCTTTTCTTTCCATTATGCTCCACCAAATGATGTGGAATGTACCAGCTCTCTTTGGAACAGTCCACCTGCTCAGGAGTGAGTTTTGTAATGTAGCAAGCTTGCTGTAACCTGACTATCTCCTCTTGGTAGGCTGCCGCTTGATCAGGATTCTTGTTCAGCCGATTCTCTATTCCCCTTAATTGTGGCAGGACAGCTTCTTTGGGTGCATGTAGACATGGCATATCTTTGGCACGTAGAAGAGGGGTCGCATAGCGCTGGATTCTGTTAACATCCACCCTCACGGTTTTGTCCTGGAGAAGTTGGATGGACTCTTTGTCTTGTCTAGACCTTGTCAGTACCTTCTCATTTTGATATGGAAGAATGTCCATTTTCCACAGTTTCTCCACATTCGCATAAAGGTCGTTTGTGGGCCGTAAGCTGGTGAAAAGACATTGCTGTGGGGAAAGTCTGCTGGTTAGTTCTTGTGCTGGTCCCTGTAGTGTCCATCCTAGGCGTGTTCTCACAGCAGCAGGGCCACCAGGTGGACCCAGTCTGACTGGTTCTATGGGTGTGATGAGGTGAGGGCAGTCAGAACCGATGAGAACTACTGGTTTCACTTTGTGAAGGTGCTGTAGTGGCAGGCCTGCAAGATGCTTGTACTTCTTCTGGAGTACCTTGACAGGATGCGTGTGCTCTGCTAAACCCAGGCTGTTGGCTGTGAATGCGCTCCGTATCATGAAAGCCTTACGAGGGTTAGCCACTGAAGACACAGTAAAGGTCACAGCCGCCCCGTGAAGGGTCTGTGTATCTTGCCTGACTGTACGGAGAACTAAGTCCTCTGGCTGACCCTTCAGATTCAACTTCTGCACAGCTTCATGTAGGATGATGGTCCGCTCTGACCCATCATCGAGGATTGCATATGCCTCCATGGATTTGTTGCCATTTCGGAGCAGAACTTTAGCCACCTTCAGCAGAATTTTATTGTCACAGGTTGGACGATCCACATACAAGACTGCACTGGCTGGAACCGATTCTTCTGTGGCTCTGCTCTGGTCATTTACATCATGTAAGGCCAGCAAGTGCTTTCTGTTACAAGATGGACAGAGGGCTTTCAGTGTGCAATTGGCAGCATGATGACCACGCCCACAGCGCCAGCATCTATTTTGGCTTTTAATCCAATTCACCTTCTGCTCTTTGTTGAGTAACTTAAAGTTCTCACAGCCACTCAGAAAATGTCTGTTGTTGTCGCAGTATGGACAGTAAACATTCACCCCTTCTCTCTTAGCACCAGTTGGTTTGGGTGGATAAACTGGTGATGCTGGGCTGGCCTTTGGTTTCTCTGTACCAAGGAGGATGGTAGTGGGTTTGCGGGGCTGTCTAGAGTCTCTCCTCATCTCCCTCCTCGGCACTGTCGAAACTCTAGACTGACTGGTATAGTCAGTGTGGTCATCCTGAACTTGTAGCTCGTACTCAAGCCAGTCCGCAAAGTCCAATAATGTGGGGATAGTGACATGAAGAGGATGAGTGTACCTCTTGAAACTGGACCTGAGATCATGTGGCAGTTTGCTCATCAGTCTCGACACATGTGATCCACACTCCAACTCGACATTGCCTTTCTGACCCAGCTGTTCCAACATACTGACCAGGGAACGCACTTGGAGTCCGAACATGCGAAAAGTTTTCACATCTCCACTTCGAATGTTTGGTCCATCCATCAGTTCTGCAATGCGTTGTAAGGCTAGCTGATGTGGCTGGCCATACATTTTATTGAGGGCTCTCATGGTGTTTGTGAAAGGAAAGTTTGAGTTACCGTATGAGTCTGCCACAAGTAGGGCTTCCTCCAACTTAAGATGGTCAGTGAGGATCTGATATTTGAATCGCTCTGTTGCATCCTCAGGCAAAATGTTCTCCAATGCTATTCTCAGTCGAGAGAACTCCCTAGGATCAGTGGATGTTAGGAAGGGAATGGTTGGAGCAGGGCCTCGGTACATTTTCTCCTGCATTGATGAAGGCTGATAAAACGCTTGTCTGTGGCCTGGATGCGGAGGTGGCATACTGTTATATGCTGTGGTCTCGAACTCTGACTGATAAGCTGGAATGTGTTGGGAGGAACGAGAGTACCTGGGTTGCGGTGGGTCGCTGTAACGCACTTGTGGTGGTACTCTATCAGGTATTGAGGAGGAAATGTCCATGTTTCTGAAATCCTCAGCTAATCCAAGGCGCTCATCTATTGTAGCTGGGCACAGCTCCCTCATGGCCGTAGGCGGCGTTGGGGGGGTTTTCCGTGGGGCTGGAGTAGGACGGAACCGTTGTGGAGTCTCAGGGCTCACCACAGGAGGAAAGGGACCTGGAGATAGCACTGGTAAAGTCACTGGCCTGGAGGGGGCTCCCCTTTCTGCCTTAAGACTTTGAAGTTCGTGATGTAACATGGCATTCTGTTGTCGCATCTCCTGTAATGCTGAAATAATCTCTGGAAGCTGGCTGGTTTGTAGCCGCAAGTCAGCGTTCTCGCGTTTCATCACCTGCAGCATGGCTGTAAGCTCTACTTCATCTTCTACTCGCCCATCGGATCTTTCACTTTGCCATTCATCTCTCAGTGTCCACTTATCCTGATCTAACTCTTGACTGACGGGAGAAGACGATCGGGTCTGTGCTACCATACTTGGTGACTGGACTCTGCTATGGCTGAAGTCTGGGAATGGCTGTCGATGTGGCAATGGCTCACCAAGCTCATAATCCACTAAATGAGTTGGTGGGTTGATCCGTCTTCGTGGACGCACGACAGGCGCTTCTCTCTTGGGTTGAGACATCTCTGTAGCAATTCACCAATCCGGCTCGAAGGACCATGAAAAATCTTGTGAGTATTCACTCTAATTGCTAGTTCAGGTTTGGTTGAAGGCTGCAGTTTGTCCGGTCAGAACAATGATGTCTCACTCAGGTTATATTCCAAATCGTAGGTTTATTAAATGTGCATAGATGTGTGGTTCTGTGAATACAAAATAAAGATATAAATATATATAAATGTATATAAAACACAAACAACTTATTTGGTAAAATACTGACTAATAGCGGTGAAATATAACACAATACAATCTCTATGATGATATACTTGAAAAAGTGGGACTGGATGTGTGTGCGCTAACGCTGTGCACGAGCTGTGCACGAGCTGTGCATGCGAGCATGACTACTGCTGCATGCGCGGTCGAACCGAGATGTAAACAACTGAGCGCATGCGCGCGACCTGAGATACAACCGTGCATTGGTGATAAGGAATAAATATAACTAGAATACGTATAACATCAATATACATGGAATGGCAGTAATGTCACAGCAGTAGAATATAATTAAGTAAACAACCTTAAATGTAAACACATATACAGGCGGATTAGCGTTCGCTGAGAATGTTCAACAATTATGTGATTACTTACAGTGTGATGCACGCACACGCACAATCGATAAATCTCCTTCGATTTGGGCTAATGCACTATATTTCACTCTACAAACTATATACAGTATTCAACCGATCTCCTTTTCCCTTTATTATCTGTCTACTCTCTTCCCCTTCACTTCGCGAACTCCGGTGGAAAGTTTGGAACAGTCCATTTCTCGTTGAATGACAGGGGTGACTGGGAGAGTCCATGTGCCAAAGGGGAGCACTTTCTACAGTAGCTGAAGTTTGGTTTCTGACATGCACTGTCAGTGGTCGACCAATCACAACAGACTGGGCCTTCTGACCAATCAGAGTAGAGTCGGCTCTCGGAAAGGAGGAGTTTAGAGATGAACCGTTTCAGACACTATGACCTGATGCTGTAATGTATACTGTATATGATGAGAAAATGTAAGGGTTTTTGACCTTAGATACATGTAAACCTATTGTAGAAAAATTAGAAAACCTTCAAAATAGCATAATAGGGCACTTTAAGTAGCTAGATTTTGCTGTTTACATGTATATATGAATGAAGAGAGAATTTCAGCCAATGAAACTGCAGCACTGTCAAGCTGACCCTTATTGCAGAGCTGTTTTAGCCCATACTACACTGATAATACATGTTCATCATAACTGTGGTGTGCCTTACACATGAGCTTATAATGAATCAATTTGGGAACATGAGGGAAATTACTTTAATATTATAAAAAATGCTTTCTGTATTATTCACTAATCAGTACTCAGGGGTAAAACACCTATTATGCTGTTTCTCTCCTTCTCCGAGCAAGATATTCTTTTCATATCCTCTGCATATTCCCAACACAGGCTTGTATGAAACAACATCCCATGAGCCAATGCATCTTTGAATTTCACTGAAGCATTAACATTTTCTTCAAGCGTATATCTTCCCTGAGTCATATATAATATCTACTTGATTTAAAGGAATTCAGCCAAAAAAGTTCATCATGCATTCAATCCTCATGTCATTTTATCCCTGTATTATTGACAGTATTTCGTGATATGAAAATGAGATGTCAGATTGTCTGTGCTTTGGACTTTCTGTACAAGGAAAGTGGTAGATCTCAAATGTCAGTTAAAAAATGTGCCACTATATCACCAACACCCCATGTTACTCATGTGTCTCAAAGCTATAGCTATCACATGACTTCGGTAGACTTATTTTTTTGTCTCCTGCAAAATAACCATCCACTTCCCATCTATGAAAAACAAGACTTAAAGGGATTTCACCCAAAAATGTAAACTCTGTCAGTAATTACTCTCCCTCATGTTGTTCCAACCCCGTAAGACTTTCGTTCATCTTTCGTTCATCTTTCGTTCATCTAAAACACAAATTAATATATTTTTGATGAAATCTGAGAGATGTCTCACTCCTCCATAGGCTTCTATTGTAATTGAAACTTGCCGGCCCAGAAAGTTAGTAAAAACATCGTTAAAATAGTCCAAGTGACTACAGTGTCTCAACCAGAAGTTTATCAAGCGACGAGAATACTTATCTGTGCGCAAAAGAACACAAAAATAATGACTTTATTCAACTATTCATTTTCTTCTCTGTGGGCCTCGAGTGAGTTCACGTAGTGTAACGGCGCAGCGCTTCTGGGTTGTACGTTAGAACGCAGGCTCACTATTGGCCGACGCTGGTCATGTGTGTGATGCTGGCCAATAGTAAGCCTATGTTCTGACGTAGCGCTGTGCGTTTTCTGAAGACCCAAGTTTGGTTTGAAGATGAAAAACGTAACAAGCACAATGTTCTCTCAGCATTCCTGATTTCTAACACTTGGTATTAAGATCCATTTTGGTCGATCGGGTCACAAGTGGTGTAAACAGGGTCTAAAACGCTTTGAGCTTATCCACTTTCGACAACTTCCAGAGGTAGTTGAAAACACATTCGACCGGATTGCTTTCATATTGTAAACGCTCATGTGATCAAATGTGTTCAAACAGCCACAAAAGACCGACTTCTCTCATCTACAGACCTAATGCTTAAACACTTTGTTGGCTGAAGACTTAAATTTGGTTTGAAGATGAAAAACATCCCAAGCACAACACACACTCACAGCTAATGCTAAACTAAAACTAATGCTCTTCGTATGTTTTTCTGTAGTCTCTGTGCGCGTTCATATGCAAATTACGCAAGCTTATTTTGTCCATTAGATGGAAAGATCTGAAAAATCCCATACATTTACCCGCTCATAGACCCTCCCCTTGAAGAAATCAGGACAGAAGTGGTTGAAAGTGGACAAAAAAAAAAGTCTTTTGATCCAATCGACAAAAACGCATAATACCAGGTGTAAACAGGGCCTTATACCTCCCTGTGGTGAAAATCCAGCTTTTAATGTTGTTTATGT
This sequence comes from Rhinichthys osculus, assembly GCA_029959095.1. Taxonomy (NCBI): domain Eukaryota; kingdom Metazoa; phylum Chordata; class Actinopteri; order Cypriniformes; family Leuciscidae; genus Rhinichthys; species Rhinichthys osculus. The sequence continues at coordinate 35,747,972 of JARWKJ010000001.1, read as the reverse complement.
GTCTATGTGGTGTTTTTAATACGCTTTAAGACAAGCCATGTGTAAGTTCATAAGTCGACAGCATTGCTGAGTATTTTCTGCTTAAAACTGCAGTGAACCAAAGACAGTCTCAAAAACACGGTTTGAAATCGCTGGTGTTTCTGACGTCACAAACGACCTTGTAACCAATCAGATCAACGTGTGATCGTCAACCAGTGGATCTCTGAGCTGAGGGAGTGAGTGGAGGCGGGGCTCATTTGCATATTCATAGAACCGCGTATACTAAATGAGGCAAGGATGTCGAGTTACATTCAAGATATTTTAAGGCATGAAGACATTTTAAAATATGCCAAAAATTAGTTTTAAGGGATACTATTATTGACTACAGGGCGACTTTAATCCTCACTGTAGAGGAAGCGCCTGTTTTAAGTGTCTCGATCAGTACATTGGACATCCTTTGTGGATGGCTTCAAATCAGAGGCTATTTCTAGCAGTCTAAAAACAGTGAATGAATCCATCTGCGGATACAGTGTGGGTAAGAGCGAGCTAATCTGAGGTGAGTAGGTGTCTGAGTCGGAAGAAGGATGCTCAGGAACTAACGCTTGTGTGAATATCTCACATTTCACATTCATTGCTTTTCAGATGGGAATATCAGAATGTGCCATCAGGGCAGCACATAAGTGCATGGTCTATATATAAAATTCATGAATGATGAAACTGATATCATGGCTGCTACAATCAACATTTAGAAGTGTAAACAAGGTTTAGCCTTTCCAAACCAAAGGCACATCCATTCATTACAGGTCATAAAAGCGGTCGATAGCTACTTTGCTGGTCATCTAAAAGGATTTAAATGTTGATGAGAGCAAATAATTTTCAAATAAAAACATACATTAAGCCACATAAAAACACTATACAAACTCAAATGCTTGGCCAACACATCGTATTTGTGGTGTTGAATGTGCTTTCTTATGTTTCTGTGCTCTTGAGAACCTTAATATGTTTAAGTACTATTAAACCGAATGTGTTA